>CAKAKR010062117.1:46429-68554 GCA_916700685.1 Adelosebastes latens | reverse complement strand
CAGTTATTTCTGCACAAACGTCCACTGTACATTCACTAGATATTCTCAGAGCTAAACTAACTCTTCTGCAGTGTGGAGTGAGCGCGCGTTCACGTCTAGAGGTGGAGCGAGACAGCGAGGACGCGCGCGCTCTGTCTGAGTGAAGGAGAGCAGGCAGCGGAGACGAGGCTCCGGCCACACGCGAGCGCGCATATGCGAACGCGCATGTGTGCCGACCCGCTACATTTATACGCTTAAAAAGTTACAAACAGTCCCTTTAAGTATTAATTTAGTAAAAACAGAATTATTGGTTTCTACTTTGAATTACTGTGATTTATTTAATAATTTATTAAGAAATAAATGAATAAATAAATGACTTGATAAATAAATAAATGTCATTAAAAGTAGCAAAAATAATATTAAAAATAAATATAGTCATTAATTAATTGATCAAATGTGACATAAATTGATTGATAGATGTTTTAATTTGTATTTATTTACCTTTGTATTATTTCCCTTATTTATTTACTCTACTGTTTAATTTCCACTTTTATTTATTCATGTATTAATATTTATGAATTTTTGCATGTATTTATTTATTTTTGCATTTATTTTGATTTGAATAAAATAAATAAATAAATAAAAATTCATAAAAATAATTACATAAATAAAAGAAATATCAATTTATATCACATTTTATCAATTAATTAATGGCTACATCTATTTTTTATATTTTTTTAACATTATTTTTTATATTTTTGCTACTTTTAATGGCATATTTATATATTTAAGAAGTCATTAATTTATTTTTTTTATTTTGGCAGGTTCTGTCCTCCATAACATTTATCATGTACAGTATATATTATTGGAAGATTACACAGTACACATCAATTATTTATAGTGAATTGTATAATTATAGTTTCATCTATAGTTACAATTTATATTTAATAAACTGATCAAATGTTTTAAGTATAAAATCAGAATTTGTAAAGTAACTAAAGCTGTCAGATAAATATAATGGAGTAAAAAGTACTATATGTTCCTCTGAGATGTAGTGAAGTAGAAGCAGGAAATGGAAATACTCAGAAGTACCTCTAAATTGTACTTCCTTCCTTTCAGTTTCCTCAGTGTTGAATAAGACAAGAAATACTTAGTCTTTATTGTCTCATCAGCTGTCTCTGAATTGATTTCTTGTGTTTTATTGCTGGATGTTATTTGTGTACTTTATGTGACAGTACGTGTTTCTGTGATTTTCAGGGATATAAAAACACTAAAGAGTACATCGCCACTCAGGGGCCGCTGCCTGAAACTCGTAATGATTTCTGGAAGATGGTTCTGCAGGAGAAATGTCCGATCATCGTCATGCTGACTCAGTGCAACGAGCGACGCAGGGTGAGTTTCATTTCTGCAAAAACTACTGTACTCAAGTACACAGCTGAGGTACTTTGAGGTAGTCTTTTCTGTTCGTGCTACTTTCTGCTTCTACTTCACTACATTTATCTGACAGCTTTAGTTACTTTACAGATTAAGATTTCTGCACATAAAACATACATTAATAGATTGACAGTTTCAAGTTAATGTGAAACTATTTTGATGGTTGAAGTAATTTTTCATGTAAAAACATTTGATGTTTCCAGCTTCTAAAATGTGAAGATTTACTGCATTTCCGTTCAATAATTGTAATGATTCACATTAACACTTTTCACTTCACATATTTTACTAATAATCTTCAGACATTTTTTTAATATATTTTTCACATATTTTCTGGAGATTTTTCACAATTTCTTCACATATTTTCCGCATAATTTTCAGACATTTTTCACATATTTTTCACATATGTTTGGACATTTTTCACTAATTTTTTCACATATTTTACTGATAATTTTCAAACATTTTATGGATATTTATTCACATATTATTTTGTCATTTTTCACTATTTTCTTCACATATTTTACTAATCATTTTCTGGCATTTTTCGGATGTTTTTCACATATTTCACCTGTTTTTTCACCTATTTTACTAAAAATGTTCAGACATTTTTTGGATATTTTTCTGACATTTCTTTTCACATATTTTACTAACAATTTTTGGGATATTTTTCAGACATTTTTTTGATATTATTCTGACATTTTTCACATATTTAACTAACAATTTTCAAGCATTTTGGGATATTTTTCACATGTTTTTGACATATTTTACTAATATTTTTCGGACATTTTTTGAATATTTTTCACATTTTGTTTGACTTTTTTTACAATTTTTTACCACATATTTTACTAAAGATTTTCTGGCATATTTTCCACATATTTAATGTATTAGTAATAATGTTAATAATGTTGTGAAGGTGTCACTTTTGCTTTTACATTAATGCCTGAGTAATAATAATCTAATGATAGAATATATAATAGTACAACAGTTGAATACTTTAACTACATTACATGCAGGACTTCACACGTTAGACAGACTATTTTATCAGCTGATAATATGTCAGATGTTGTGTTTTATATGACATATTATATAATGATGATTTATTGACTATATTTCATGTGTTTCCAGGTGAAGTGTGATCACTACTGGCCGTTCACAGATGAACCTGTGATGTACGGAGAGATCAGTTTGGAGATGCTGTCTGAAACCGAGTCTCCAGAGTGGACCATCAGGAAGTTCAGACTGGGATATGTGAGTTTCTCAACCTAAGGGTCGAGACCCAGCGTGGGGTCAAAGCTGCAGGTTCATACATGTCTCCGATCTGAGGGTCTCGTTGTGTCCCCCTGCAGGCTGATGAGAGTCAGGACGTCCTCCACCTGAACTACACCTCGTGGCCAGATCACGGCGTCCCCACGGTCAACGCCATCGAAAGCATCCTGCAGTTCGTCCACATCGTCCGTCAGCAGGCCAACAGGACCAAAGACCCCGTCATCGTCCACTGCAGGTCAGGATTCTGTAGCGAGTCCTACGGAGCTCCAAAAGTCCCCAACAGAAGCAATATTATCTTGATATTCTAAAGTCAGAGTTCATGTGTAAAAGATCATCTTTTGGGACGTTGTGAGCTCCGTCACTAAAAAACAGAACATCAAAAATACAAAACCTTTAAGGATTGATGACAGTCATTTTGCATGTGTGACATATCCATAAAAGATAAAAAGTTTTAGGTTAAACAAGTCAAACTAAATTTATCTGACTCAAAGTATCTTTATTATTCCGGTTTTCATCAGATTATTATCAATGAAATACAGAACTGTGAAAAACTCAGATCATGTTAGTCGGACTAAAGTTGTTGGTTCTGAGTCAGCAGTTTATTTCACCACATAGTTTCTCTACTCAACATCCTGACAGTCACATAAACATGCTATTAGACGGATGATGTAATATCCATTATGTCATCGTGACTCCTGTGGTTATGATCATAACAGCAGAGGTTTAATGTGTCTGTGGTTCAGTGCTGGAGTCGGCCGGACAGGGACCTTCATCGCTCTGGATCGTCTGATGCAGCACATCAGAGAACACGAGTTTGCAGATATCCTGGGGATGGTGTCCGAGATGCGTTCCCACCGTCTGTGTATGGTCCAGACTGAGGTGAGGTCACTTCCTGTCTGTTAACAGAAGAGAAAGGACACGCTAGTTTAGTTTATTACTGTTCTTACACACATTCAGGGCGTTTTCAAACCTGTAGTTTGAGAAGAGACGAGTTGTAAAGTAAACTTGTTTGTTCAGTTTCTTTTCAAACAGAAGAAATCCCCAAATATAAAGAATCTTGTCCAGGTGTTGCTCAATCGCATCCCAGAATGCAAAGCACACTTGGCTGCGGGAATTCGTTGTTCAGATCTGCCCAAATAAATCAAACCAAGAGGGGAAAACTAACCAGAGTCTGATTGAACCGGACTGAACAACGCAGACCTGAAAGAGTGTCTCTGGTTGGTGGAACGTTGACCTCACAGGTCGGAGTGTGTTTTGTGTGCAGGAGCAGTACGTGTTCATCCATCAGTGCGTCCTGTTGATGTGGCAGAAGAAGAAGCAGCAGTCCATCACCTCTGATGTCATCTACGAAAACGCCAGCAAGACATAATGATGGAGGCTCCAAAAGACGTGAGTCACACCCGCATTTTTTATGACTTTTTTCGACATGCTATACTATGACTTTTTTTTAACTTTTTTCAACATACTATGACTTCTTTTTCGACATGTATACTATAAGTCATAGTATAGCATGTTGAAAAAAAAGTCATAGGGTATGTCAAAAAAAAGTCAGTATAGTATGGCAGAAAAAGTAAAAAAAAGCCAATGTATAGTATCTCGAAAAAAAATGTCATAGTATAGTATGTCGGAAAAAGTAAAAAACATAAGTCATAGTAAAGTATGTCGAAAAAAATAAAAAAAAGTCATATGGTATGTCAAAAAAAAGTCAGTATAGTATGTCGAAAAAATGTCATAGTATAGTTTGTTAAAAAAAATTCATAAAGTCATAGTATAGCATGTCGGAAAAAGTCATAGTATACCAAAAACTCTACAAACGTACCTTTAATTCCAGAATATTGTGAGGTGGCGGGATACTTCCTGGGTTCTGATTGGCTGAATGATGCTGATGAACTCTATGAAACCTGCAGAGCAACAAATGAACACAGATATTAAACTAAATACAGATGTTTCTTTTTAAACCAGTTTGAATAAAAACAACTTTACAGATGCTGATGTGACTAAAATGACGTGTCCTTGTGTTGCAGGCTGCGAACACACCCAACCTCCTGTGCTTCAGGCATCCATTCTCTGCAGAAGAAGATCCGCTTCATCATCAGTATCAAAAAACAACACAGCAGAACATCTCGACAAAACAAAAAAAGAATCCAGTTTTTGGTTTGAATTGGTGTTAAAGCATGGGATGGAGTTTTGCCTTAAGGAGCCTTCACTGACTGACCAACATGTTGAACCACAACCCTGCCCTCTGAACTGGACTGACTCATGTCAACGTAGGGTGGGAGGAGTCGGAGGTTAACCAGCTCCGTCCTGTGATTGGATGTCTACACTGTGTCCGTCCTCGTTGAGACGACGTGAGGCGACGAGTCGGTGTAACTGAGTCAGCAGTTTCTCATTTTATTTCTTTTTTAATCTCAGGAGTAGCTTAAAAACCAGCAAGCACATTGGCCTCTTCCTCCGCTTCCAACCTAATTTATCATTCGCTAGTTTTAGTCTTTTGCATCGTTGATAGTGTTCACCTTCTCGCAGCGTGCAGCTTTCCTGGCTTTTTGCAACGTAGGAGTCGAAGGCAGTAGATTTGAACGTTACTCACTGCCAAACACACCGAACACGGACTAGAACATGTTGATTATTAAAAACACCAACTGCTCTAACATGCTAACTAACTGCCAGGACTGCTGCACAGATAGTATTCACTGGAAGAACCCAGCAAGCATTCGACGGAGAGGGACGTTCTGGAAAATGAGCACAAAAATTCATCATGTTGAAGCAGATTTTTAATTGATTGGTTAGCTGCAGGTTTTTATTTTAATTAAACACTAAAAACATGCTTGAAGAAGCTTTACAAACGTAATGTTTCGGTCCTGGTCGAAGACGTCAACACCGTCAAACTTCGATAAAAAAAATATATTCGTCACCTAAAAAATTTGGACCATTTTCGCTGCAGTTTGAACGAGCTGAACATTCCAGAGTTGAACGAGCTGAACGTTCCAGAGTTCAGCTCCGGAAAGTCTTACTTTGGTACCAATTTCACGATATGCTGCTCGACCGCGTCCGAACTTTTTATTCCGTCCGTGGAATCAACCGTTAAACGTCTGAATGTTTGCTGGGTCTGCACAAGAACTAAAGGGCACAAAACCAGTTGAAGGGATCGAACGCCTTTCTGTGGAAACTCGAGCGCCTCATGCTGCCGTCCCGTCGCTGTCGGGCGTGTCGGAGGCCAGTTTAGAGACTGTGGTTGTAGAGCTGTAGTTCGTATTTGCACTGAGGCCTCGGAGCTGCCTGGCCTGCTGACAGAAGAAGGGAAGACTTCCTGCTGCTGCTTCTGCCCGTGGAGGACTAACTGTGCAGCCGTGTCGCTCGATATTCGTCCGAACGAAGGATCTCCATCTGAAGACGTAGATTAACTTTAGACAACCGGAGATGTTTTCACCCTCCGAGGTTCAGGATCTCATCGGCTGGAAACAAACGGATCATATCTGACAGTAACTGAAGATTATTCAGACAGTCGAACTGCCAAAACCACTAACAAATTATATCAACACCTGATATCAAGTTTCCCTTTCTGTTGCTGAATTTGGGAAATGACAGAAACATATCTGCTCAGCAAACCGTCATATCTGCAGGCCGGCCCCAGGCCCGATTCCAGTATCTTTCTTCCATCAAATTACCAACATTTAAAAACTGGTAACTATAATTCATGACAATAAAACGCCCCAAGACGTAACCTAGTATACACTGTGGTTCTAGGAAGTACAAATTTAAAACACTCATAAAATGTTAACCTCAACAGATATCTACTTTTGTTATAACGCCCCAACATTTAGGAGAGAGAGAGAGAGCAACCCACATACTAAACTTTGGTTTTATATTATTTGGATTCTTGTATTAATCCTCAAATGTTGTGTGCGCCAACAAAATATGTGGTACAGAGTCTCACAATATAAACCCCAAATTTCATCAAATTTAATACAATTTTTGAGTTAATCACTAAATTTGTTATAGCACCCCAAAATACAGAGATATTGTAATGTGCCCCCTAAATTTGTTTTGATTACAAAAATTAGTACATTGGCCACAAATATCAATATATAATGTTTGATGTTAACACATTTATGATATTTATTTTATAATGGGAATTTTTGGTATTGCATCCTGAAGATTCCTGTATTAAACGCTAAATCATGTATGCTCCCATAAAAATGGTTACAATCCCCAAATTTGGCCCCAAAAAGTTATAAGCCCCAAATTTCGTATTGAACTTCTACATTTTATTTGTTTTAATCCCAAAATTAGATATCATTCATTTTTTTTTTTTTTTACAATAAAACGATTTGGTATAGTACTCTTACAATTTGATTTAATCAATAAAATTTGGTATAATATACCAAAATATTAAGTAGTGCTACCAAACACCCTGAAGGTTATTGTATTAAAGGCTAAATCATGTATACTCCCATAAAAAAAGGTTATAACCCTCAAAATTGGTATTGCACGCCTACATTTTCTTGTTTTAATCCCAAAATTAGATATCACTAATTTTGTTTACAATAGAACAATTTGGTGTTGTACTCTTACGATTTGTTTTAAACAATAACATTTGGTGTAATATACCAAAGTATTTGGTAGTGCTGCCAAAATGTGTTATTATCCATAACCTTGGTACAGCACAGTCAAAGGTTATGTTGTAAATGCCAGATTTGGTATTCCGTAAAATTTTTAAAAGTAACCCCAATATTTGGAGTACTCTTATTTACAACCAAAATGCAGGAGAGATATTTTGGAATTTGTAAATTTTTTGGGCGTTTTAACAAATCAGTGAGTGTTAACATTAAAGACTTTATAAAATGAACAATGAAACTTTGCATTTGGGGCCGACTGAGTATCCGTCTTAAACACATGAATACTGTACAGAAAATAGTTATCAAGCCATTTTCTGAAGCATCAGTCTGTCCGTTATCAGATCAACTTATTTACTCATTTTCCATTTTTCTACTGAATATTTGACTTGAAGGGCAAAAGAAAACTCCACATTTCTCACTTCCTCGATGACTGTAGAGAATGTCTACTGAACAGATGAGAGTGGTCGACCTTCATTCAACCCAAAGTTTTACACTCCATTCAGGATGTACAGGGTGTCGCCAAAATAAGAGCACAGAGTTGAACAGCTTTTCTTTTTGGTCCTCACATAGAGGTCACATTAAAGGTCAAATACGAGATTACGCCTGATTTTTAACTGTTTATACATACATTTAAATTTACTGCCAACAATCGGTATTATTCCAGTTTACAGTGTTGTCAATGGGAGGGAATTATTTAAAAATGTGTCAGTAAAATACCCAATTCCATATCACACCAACATTTATCTTAACTTTCTAAATAACAAGCAATGAGAGTTGTTTGAAGAAATGTTTTTTTGTGCATCATTTTGTTCATACTCAGTAAAGTATAAATACATATTATTAATAGTTCCCTACAAAACAAATTGTTGAGTTTAAAACATTTTTAATAACCTAGGTTTAGTTTTATTAAAAGGACTTCACTAAGTTTAGTTAAAATTAACAAAACTTCTCAAATACGTCGGTGTTTAATCTCGTTTTAACAAACAGCTTCACAAGTATTTTGCCTGAATAAAACAATATAAAAAATAAGCAACATTAAATTAGTTACTAAACTAAACTTTCGAAGAATTGGGATTCATCACGGCTGTAATTACAACCAAATAATTTAATTTGTAAAAAAATGTTTTGAAGAAATCAGTGCCTCAAAAGCGATCTGTTATGAACCCAAAATTTGATATTACAATTTTTGTGTTAATCTCAAATTATGATAAAACGCCCACAAATACAAAAATAATCTTTAACGCCCCCCAAATTGTTAATGATCACAAATTTTTGTACAACTCCCTAAAGTTATTAAAATATTGATATAGCACCTCAAATACTAACAGTTTTATTAAAAGGTCTTCACTAGTTAAAATGAACAAAACTTCTCAAATACAGTGTTTAATCTCGTCTCAACAAACAGCTTCACAAGTATTTTGCCTGAATAAAACAGTATAAAAAAATAAGCAACATTAAATTAATTACTAAACTAAAGTTTCATCACGACTGTAATTACAACCAAATAATTAAATTTGTAAAAAAATGTTTTGAAGAAATCACAAAATACCAAAATAATGTTTAACGTCCCCCAAATTGTTAATGATCACAAATTCTTGTTTCTTCAAAAGCGATGTTATGAATCCAAATTTTGGTTAATATCAAAATATGATACAATGCCTACAAATACGTAAATAATGTTTAGCACCCCGCACATTTTTGTACAACTCCATAAAGTTATTAAAATGTTTAAAATATTGATAAATATTGATATAGCACCTCAAATACGAGCATCTGATCAAAGGAAAAGCTGCTGTTTGTGTTATTTTGACCACACCTTGTATCCAATTTGTAAAAAAAAAAAAAATGGAATAAATCAATGAATGTGTGTAAAAAGGCCGTTGGACACTTCAGTGTTGACTTGTAAAATGATTCGTCATTGTGGCCTTGTGGTTCAAACACCTGAAGTGTTGACCTTTGGTTCGGTCGCCACTCGGTCTGCGAGAGGTTACATTTCACTATTAGATATCAGATGTACTGTACATACTACTACTGCTTAACTATTCTGTTTCTACTCGTCATTACAAAGTAATTCTCGTGGAAATGTTGCTTTAGAGGTTTGTTTTTTAAAAGTTGTTGTATATGTGAATCATTACCTGAGCCAGAAGTTCTCTCATCACGACGACGGTTCGGCTGCCGGACGTCCGGAGACTCGGCTGTTTGGAGAACTCGTCTGCGGACGGAGAAAACGCACTTTGGTACGACTGTCAAAAAAAAGATTTACAAGATAATAACTGACAGAAAAACCTGCAGACAATGTCCGAAAGCTCAGCACTGTACACTCTTCTACAATTCTTTCTCTTGCTTAGTGTGTGTCCAGTCAAACTTGTACGTCATTGGTGCCATTCTTGTGCATTGTGTCACTTAAAATTTGAGGGATGATCTCGAGCTGGGATCGTCGTCACAGAGTTTTAATGTGTGTGTGTTGGAACAAATAAAATGTTGCAGTTACATTTGTCTTGTTTCACTTTCTAGGTACAAAAAATGTCCATTAAAACAGGGGTTCTCACACGGTTTGGGGTCAGGAACCTCTTACATCGTAACACCAATTAAGCACAAGGCTCACTACCATTTGTACTCTTGGATGCCAATGGAACTATTTGTATTGTACACCCGTACATGTCAGTGTCTGACGGTCACTGACATGTACGGGTGTGTCGAGCGGCGTCCCGCCAGTAACCCCGACGTGCGGGAAGGTGCGAGGGCCCGATCATCGCAGCTTTAAATCAAATTGCATTTGGACACAACAGCATTTATAGCTGATATTTCAAGTAATCGATGAACAATTTCAGAAAATGAACAGTAGTAAGAGACTGACAGTCCTAATGAATCCAGATATTTAAACTTACCAGTCTAATGCTGAGTGAGTCGCCCACGTGAGCAGAAGTTAAAGTCCCCCAGTAGAACCATAGAGTCCCCAGTCGGCGACCTTTCCAGGACGCCACCCAGAGACTCCATGAAGGTCGGGTACTCTGAGCTGCTGGTTGGTGCATAAGAACAAACAGTCAGAGACTTCCTGTCAGTGACTCAGCCGCAGAGAGGCAACCCTCCCGGGGAGAACTCCAACACTCGGCCGGGGGCTGGGGAGTATCCCCACAACCACCTGGCGTGAATCGCTCTTGGTCTGGCCTCTCCCCTGGGACCACTTTACCTTGGGAGACCCAACCAGGATCTAATGCTCCCGACAACACAGCTCCCAGGGTCACTGGGGCGCACAAACCCCTCCACCACGTTAAGGTGGCGATTCATTGGAGGGGTAAATTTTGGTCAAACAAAAGCACTAAACCGGCATTCGGAGACTGTATTATTATTATTAGACAATGTTCTTTTTGTTGTTTGGCAAACACAAAATTTAAAGGTCCCATATTATAAAAAAGTGAGGTTTTCATGTTTTTTTATTATAAAGCAGGCTTAAGTTCTTTTTTTAAATACTGTAAAAGTATCGAAACGCTGAATATACGAATAAAATACACACAGCCTGTATTCAGAAACTCTGCATTTGAAACAAGCTGTCAGGATTTCTGTCCATTTGTGATGTCACAAATATACAATATTTAGACCCTTTACACAGATTTAAATGTAAACATTCTGAATGTGTCCCAGTTTATTACTGTTGCAGTGTATGTGAATGTCATCAGCTGAAAGGAAGTACACATGGACCCAAGCTGTTGCCTAGCAACACAATTCTGTTGCAATTTTGTCGAAATGCGCTAAAACAGAGCGTTTCAGCCAGAGGGTGAATACAGGTATATTCAGGCACAGTATGAGGAAAATAACGTTTTTTTTTAACATTACAGCATGTAAACATTTTCTAGTAGAAACACAAAATACAAGTATGATCCTGAAAATGAGCACAATATGGGACCTTTAAGTGTAATAGCTGCTGGCGACTAACCTGACATGCCAGATCGTTTGTTACACAGAACCATCCGAGAAGCCATCACTGGAAAACTGATTGGAAAAGGGCGGGTACTTACAGATAACACTTGGCAGGTGATTGGTTGAACCATCTGTCTGTACGGGTCACAATGCTAACAAGGAAAGAAACGTGCTGCCTTGATCATCTGTACCATCCTGTCTGCTGAAACGTCTAGAAAAAGAGGTGTAGATGGACTCACAGGTGGCGAGGAAGACGTGGACAGTAAAGAATTGGAGGTAAGCTAGCTACGTTTTACGACATCTATTGTACATCGTTATCTTGATAGCTATGCTCTGATTACTGGAAGAAATATTACAAAAAAGAGAGCTTGTGGACGGCCAACCAAAATTTGACATGTCAGAAATTCATCCGACTGTCCGACGGCCGGTGTTAATCGGTCCTCGGTCCCCGCCGTACACTGCACGGAAAACAACGCCCGACAAAGCAGAAAATTGGTACGACTCTAAATTCGGGCCAGAAACAGGCTAAAATCGTACAGTGTACGCCCAAATTAAGCTGCCGACAGTAGCCTATAGCTAACAAAATCAACAGTCAACTAAGACAGCTTGGCCAAGGAGTTATAAAAAAAGAAATTCAAAAATAAAATGTCACACATTACAATTGCTATTTCAATTTATTTTTCAGCCTTAAAGTATTTATTTTAAAAGATCCAATGTTAAACATTATTTTCTATTGAACAAAAGAATCTATAATCATTAAATGTTTTCTAAACATCAGCAGCTTAACTTCTTAAATTATAATTCAAAGAATCAATAACTATCTTATCAAAGATGAAGTAAATTAAAGTATGAATCTTACCTGACATTCAGAGACAACTTTCAGTGCTCGACGTCTGCACCAAAACACGTTGATGTTTGATACCGAGTACGATGTAAAACTGGGTTTGTCTTCACGGAAACTTCCAGCAGAATTTGGTAAACACAAAAAAAACTCAGCGATGAAATGAAATGATTTTTATAAATGTTTTATTGCAGAATGAGCAGATTTATATGGAAAAGGCACCATGAAAACTATACAAATACATTTCTGTAGTGAATTGTCGCTAACATCTCTCTCTGATTGGCTTCTAGAACTGTTTGGGTACGAGGACAGTTCACTAAATACACAGACTTTACTGCTCTCTTTAACAACTACTCAGCTTTAATCATCATTAGTGTAATTAACAGTGTTGTGCTACAGTTCAGTTCTGACAACAACCTTCATTCACATTTTCCACCGTTTACATCCTTTACACTCGACCGACGGAGCGGCCCGAGCAACTTAAGTGCATCAGTGGAAAAACAAAATCAATACAATCAATCAATGCCACAGTGAGTAAAGAATGTCCTGGCTGATTTTTGCACATCTCATATGAAAGCATATTATACATATTTTATATTTTCTCCAGCTAGAGGATGATCTGATGCTTGGTACAAAAACACTTGTGTTATTAGTTTGTGTAGAAATTATTTTTTGCTGACTGATTTTTTTTAACATTTGACGAACTTCTAAACAGTGTTTGGTTGCTGAGACGTTTACTGATGAAGACTTTACCGTAAATTCCCACATAACATTCCAATAATCAGTCAGTCTGAGGCGGTTCGTAACCAGCACGAACAAATAGCAGGTAAAAAAACAAAGCATCTAACTAAGTGGGGCAGAATAACTTGTACTATAATGACCTACGTTGTGACTTTAATAGACCCTTTTAGTGTTGACGTTATTAGCTGGAGGCTAAACAAAGGAAAGACTGGAGGCTAACGCTAGCAGTGGGCTAACATTAGCTGGAGGCTAAACAAAGGAAAGACTGGAGGCTAACACTAGCAGTGGGCTAAAGTTACACATCTAAAATGTCCTCTTGCTGTGTTGTTGGGTGTTAGAATCCAGATATCAGACATTTGAGATGACAAACTGTGATTGGAGGCTCTAGCGAGCTACAATATCAGAGAAACATTTTAGAGATGGAGAGTAAATGTTGCTAATATTTAGCCTTCTGCTAACCGCAACCGTGAGCCGTTGAAGGCTAAACTATTAGCAACCCTTTCTCTCCGTCTCTGAAACACTTCTCCGATATTATACGACTCTCTTTTTGACTGACTTTACTGAAGGATAGTTAACTATAGGCATCCAAAGATTTATACGCCCTCAATTTATCTTTACTGAGCTGACGTTGGCCACCAGACCGCTGGTCGGACGGCTGGCTACTTAGCTAGCTTAGCTTGCTAATTCCACCACGCTGTCATGCAACACAGAAAATGAGGTGAACAAAGTTGTCCCTCATCTGGTGATAGCACTGTGCTTTCCTACGCTGTGACCAGAGTGTGTGGATGAAGCATTAAGTTTGACTCATTTAGCGACTGGCTAGTTAGCTAGCTACCTTGCTAATTCCACCATGCTACAGGAAATGGCGCCGCTAGGAGACTACTTCACCGGGAGGAGAGCAGGCGTTGTCCAGAGACAGACAATCTAGCTAGCTAACTAGCGTTAGCCAGGGTCTACTCCTCCTGAAGTAGTCTCCTCATCATGGCGTCCACACTAAAAGGGTCTATAAACTATAAACCTCCTCCAGGGTCTCTGTGGAAACAGCAGATTAAATCAGTAGCCAGCTTTAGTTTTATGTAATCTATCAATTCAACATTTGGTCCACATTTAGGATGAGTTCTCATTCAGTCGTAGAGTTTCTACTAGTCGTCATTAACAGTCAGCTTGTAACTTCATTAACAGCATGTCGGTCGACACGTGATGATGTCACATGATGCTACCTGTTACTGTGGTTACTGTGGGCGGAGCCTGAAGGAAACACATTCATCATGTTTATTAAGTGTCATCAGACTACATTCGTCTCAGTGTTTGGACGACATCTGAACTCTTTAACGAAACATTAGACTGTGATTCTGAATCATTTGACAGGTTTGATTCTACACTCGCCTGCAGCACAGGAATACATTTTTTATTATTTATTGTGCAAAAATGCTGATCGCCAAATCTAATAACATCATCTGAAGAAATCTGTTTGTGTCACTAACTCTAAATCACATGATGTCCATAAATAAGACATTATTATAAAGTTATTGTGCATTTTCAAGAAAAGGATTTTTTGCTTTTTCAGCGGATCAGTTCTATCATCAATTATATTAAGTTATTTAAACATCTGATACAACCATAAAATAATAAGATTATATATACTATGAATATTGTAATTGTATTGGCCCAAAATATCTGAAATGTACAGTTATATTTATCCGTATTATTGTGTTTCCTAGAACAATATATTCAAGCCAACACTCAAATAATTCCTTTTGTTTTGTCTGTACAATCAACCCGTCAGTTATATGAACTACTCTGATCAGTTTGTGCCTCTCGTTTATCATCATCATCATCGTCATCATCACATTAAAGTCACAGAATTAAACTTCTGATTTCTGAAAGAGAAATCTGTGATAATCCAACATGGCCGATTAACAACATTACCTCAGTTTTAAAGGTATTTTTAAATCCTCAACGAACCAAAGTCCTCTCAAAGTCCTGAAAAACCTTGTTCAAACAAGATACTATGTAATATATCGCACCCAAGTATTATCTTTTGGGAACAAGATACTATCTATAACATCTTACACACAAGGTAATGTCTTTTGGGAACAGGTCCTATATAATATCTTGCACACAAGTTATTGTCTTTTGGGAACAGGTCCTATCTATAACATCTTACACAAAGTATTATCTTTTGGGAACAAAATACTTTCTATGAAACTTGCACATAAGTATTATCTTTTGGGAACAAGTACTATCTATAACATCTTGCACACAAAGTATTATATTTTGGGAACAAGATGCTATCTATAATATCTTGCACACAAGTTATAAATATTATATTATTTGCACAAAATATTATGAATTTTTCTTTTGAAGTTTTATTATCAGGTATATTTAGTCCATTATTTTATATTTTCATATGGCAGCCAAGAATATTTATCTACTTACAGTATGTCAATTGTTTTCATCCAGTTATCTCAAGATCACAAGTTAAAGTAAGTCGTTTTCTCAGGATAATGATAATGATCATTTTTAAGGTTAAACACAACTGATAACAAAACTTCTACATTTTTATTTACGTCATAGAAAGTGAGACATGTTAGTTTTGGCGAGTTGCAACTTCTGAAACAGGTGAAAAATATTTTTTCATTTTACATAGGACTGATTTTTTTACCCACATGGTTAGAAGATTCTAGAAATGTTGTTGTCGGGGTTTTGTCTTTCAGAAAAATGAAGCTCATCTCTGTTACTCTACTGTAACGATACGCGAGAGGCACAAACTGAAGCTAACGAACTACCAGCCGTTCTCTAGACATTAATACTGAGAGGTTTCGCTTTGGAAAATGAGCTACTGAGCAGCTTTTCTTCACTTTTTTACAAACACCAACAAAACTCCTCCAGAGTCCCAAAAGTGTCTCCATGAACTTCAGGCAAACATGGCAGAATATTCTCTCTGTGTTTTAAATATCGGACGGTCCAAACGTCAGTCGGCTGGTTCGGTTTGTTTTAAATGTTTCTCTAAGGAGACGAGCTGAGGCTTTCCTGCCTGCGACGCATGATCTCCACAAACCTGGCGTGGTCGGACGCCGCCTGAGGATCAAGAGTGGGAGAAAACAGCAGGCTGCAGTTTGAAAAGAAAAATAGAAATGAAAGTAAAAGCAAGAAGGAAGGAAGGAAGGAAGGAAAGGAGGAAGGGAGGAAGGAAGCCATGTGGAGCTCAGTGGGTGCTGCCTTCATCAAAAGACTCCACCCCTGAATCACAGGTGTTGGCTGCCAGTTTCTCCTGTCGCCTCCTCATGATCTCCTGGAGCTCAGAGCCTGAACCCCTCTGGAGACGCAACGAGGCCGAAGACAGGAAGACAGGAAGAAAGAAAGAAAGACAGAGAGAAAGATGTAAAAGGAAAGCAAAGAAAGAGAGAAAGACAGATGTAAAAGGAAAGCAAAGAAAAGAGGATCCAGAGGAGTGAGGGCATGGGGAGGAAACAGAGTAGAGAAACAACTCGTTAGATGTGAAACAGAAAAAAACATAAAGGTGAAATCTTTAATTCTCGCTGCTTCTGAAGCGACTGAGCGTTTCTTTGCCAACAATCTACTGAGCGTCTCTTTCCTCCTGGAAATCAGAAGATTTTATCAGCTAACGAGAGAGAAAATCTTCTGGTCACTCAGAGCTAACAGCGCTGGCTGTGGTTATATGGTGTTATATGGTGTTATATGGTTTATATGGTTATATACTGCAGTTAAACTCCATGTAAACGCAGCCAGAGGCCTGAACCAACCTCAGGAAGCCGTCTGCTGCTGCTGTAAAGAGCTGTGAAGAGCAGGAGCATGAAAATATACTACAGTATGAGTCAGCTGGTTGAGCCAGAGTGCATGCTGGGAAAAAAGTAGTACTTTCTAAAACTGGTCGCACAAAGATCTGTTACACTGCCGAGTCGAACCGCATACGACTTGTACAAACAATAAGCAAATAATATTAAAAATGTTGTTGAAAGCAGGATGAGTATGGAAGGCAAAAAATTACTCATCAAAAAATAAATAGATAAATAAAATAAATACTTAAATAAAAACAGAAACACTGTCAAATTGATTAACAAAGATATATATATATATACATATATATATATATACATATATATATATGTATATATATAAATGCTGAAATTAACACAGAAATAAATAATTATTGCTTCATTTCTACAAATCTCCATTTACCAATTTCTGAAATTCTACATTTCATTTTTATTTTTTAAACAAATGTAGAAATACAGAAATAAAAATTGAAATATAGGAAAAAATGATGAAAGTAAAAATAAAAGTATGATCTAAAAACACATATTGCTAAAAGTTGAAAAGTTAAAATGCATAACTAAAAATAGATTTGTAGAAATGTAGAAAAATTAAACCATTAATATATTTATTCAATTATGCATATACTGTAATTATTTATGTACTTATAATTGTATCTGTTCATTAAATTATTTTTGTATTTATTTCATCATTTAGTTATGCATTCATTGTTAAATAAGTCACCTTTTGTCCTCATTGGATTAGACATATGTAGTGTTGTAACTGTTATTCTCCGTCTGTAGACGTCTTTGTGCAACCAGCTGCAGGTGAAAACGTTTCTTCAGGTATATTTCTGTCCGAGCTTTAAATGCAAGGCTGTACCGAAGGACGTTTTTTAACATTCAAAGCTTCTATTGAGGTTTTCGAATGAAGCTTCGAATGTCTGTCGTCATATTTAATAACATCATCACCCAAAAAAAATAAAAAATGTTTGAAGAAAATCCTCAATTTGAATAAAGTGATCCATCGGGTTAAATGAGTTAGTCGTTTTTTTTACATAATCTACTTTCTTTAATGAATAAAACTCTTGACCTCAGTGAAAATGGAGTTTTTGAAAGGCTAAACGCCAACAAATATGGATTGAGGCGGAATATTTCCTTGGATAAAAACATGTGATTTGGGGAAATGATAACATCCATCTCTCTTTCAATAAATGTTGACTTTTGGACTTTACAACTCTCTGGAGTTATTGGAAATGTTCGGTTCACACGAGTCAGAAACAAAAAGAGAAACAAAACAGAAGCTGAGTAGTATTCAAATGTTGATTTAGAAGTTGAATGTCAACGTTATGAATGAATTATTCGGTACAGCCTGAGTAGTTAAACTCTGATAGTAAACGGTGCAGCCATCTGTACGATTAGCTGACTGCTAATCAAAGCTAAGCTAAGCTAGCACACAGAACACAGGTTTGTCTGTTAAGATCTCATTCCGGCCAAGTGAAAGTCTACATCCTGGTCTCTATAGGTGGGGGGGGGGCGGGATCAGAGGTCACCAGGTGAGGATCAGGGGTCAACAGGAAGTGGGACATTCTTGATCTGGTTCATTCAGGGAGTTTAAGGAGGACTTAACTGTACACAGCAGCACGGCAGGGAGACAAATAGTGGCGCTAACTTAAAATGCTGCTACACATGAAACGTCTCGAGCTTCGTTCTGACGGACAGAATCTGGAAATTATATTTATTCTAATTAATTCATGAATTAAGTCCCAACTGGAGTCCCTAGTCAATATCCCTAGTCAAAAGAAACAAGTCCCAAGTCAAAGTCAAGACCAACAAGTCCCAAATGAAGAAGAGTATGTCCTAGGTCCCAAGTCAAGACCAAGAAATCACAAGTCAAGACAGGTAATTCCCAAGTCCAAACTAGATTGTCCCAAGTCAAGTCAAGGTCAAGACCAACAAGTTCAAAATGAATATATGTCCCAGGTCCCAAGTCAAGACCGACAAACAACTGGAGTCCCAATTCCAGATTGGATAGTCCCCAACAAGTCCTAGGGTCAAGTCAGACAAATAACAAGTCATGACAGTTAATACCCAACTGGAGTCCCAATTCCAGACTGGATAGTCCCAAGTCAAGTCCCAAGTCAAAAGAAACAAGTCCCAAGTCAAAGTCAAGACCAACAATTCCCAAATGAAAACAAGTATGTCCCAGGTCCCAAGTCAAGACCAACAAATAACATTTCAAGAGAGGACAGTCCCAACTGGAGTCCCTAGTCAAGACGAGCCAAGTCCTTAGTCAACACAAATAAGTCTCAAGTCCCAAGTCAAGACCAACAAGTCAAGCAGTAGGATGTCAAGTCATTCTAATTGAAAAGTCAAAGTGAAGTCAGGAATCGTTGGTGTTAAAGTCAAAGTTCAAGTCTTTCTTGATTTTGTTGAGTTGAGTCTGAAGTTATCAGATTTATGACTCGAGTCCACGTCTCTGTTTTGATCTGCAGCAGCTCTTTTTAACAGTTTCTAATTTTTCTCTCAGTGGAAACATAATCCGAGTCATCTTCACCACCAGATCTGAACAAAATCTGCTTATTAATACCAAAAATGATGAGTCTTAATCTGACGGTATCGCCTTTAAAAAAAAGGCTTTGGGTATTTGTTCCTTTAAATCTGTCGAGCAGAACGAAGCGGTGAGCGTCTGGTTGTGAACACAATACCTTTAATGAATGTGGTAACAGATTCAGAAGATCATAGGAGGGTCAGAAGAAAACCTGCAGGTGGAAATAGACACCACACACCAGACCTTGGCAGAGTTGGGGGATAGAAAGCTTGAAGACAGAAAAGAGCCTCAACAGAGCTGCAGCTTCCAGAGACAAACACTCCGACAGGAAACAGACTTAATACGATAGAGACCTGATGAGGGTCTGTTTTAATATAAAAACACTAAAGCTCTGCAGCTGACAGGAAACAGACTTCATTTGAATGTTTCCAGGGTTTGTTTTTGGAAGCTGATATTTTTGTATGTATATTCTCTAAAGAAAAACCCTTTCAGAATAAAACGTCTCAAATGTAACAAGGAAAACATGTTGCAGAGTTTTAAGGTGTGTCGGTGTCGATGACATCACGTGTGACCTGTGACACTCACCTCAAGCGCCGCCTTCTGGACGGTGACCTGGCTGAAGACTCGCGCTCCGTCGTCGGGACAAACTGTCTTCAGCTCCTCCTTGTTGAGAGAGAACAGCTGAGCTCCGGTCAGGACGCCGAGGCTGGTGATGGTGCTGCACACAGGAGACAAACACAGTCAACAGCAAATAACAGACCGTTTAATCTTTGGGTATCAAAGTATTTTCAAGTCAAAAGGCTCAAGTCCAAGTGAAGTCATGAATCACTGGTGTTAAAGTCAAAGTCCAGTTGAAAGTCTTTTTTGATTTTGTCAAGTTGAGTCTAAAGTCGTCAAATTTGTGACTCGATTCTGACTCGAGTCAAAGTCACGTGAACTCAAATTCACACCTCTGGTACTCAGACTACAAACGGAAACCAGAACACTTTGAAAATCGGAGTATCCGTCTACAGAGATCACTGAACACCTAACTGGGATATCTAATTAATACTGAATACTTGAAATACAACGGAATTTATGTTTGGCATCGGAGTTTCACCAAAATAATCTGAGCAACTTGTTCAAATTAAAATTGCAACTTGAAATTAACTTCTAGATGCAAACGTCTTTTTTTATTTTTTATTATTAATTATTATTACTATTATTTCATAATCTTTCCTGTCTGAACTTGTAAACCCTCAAAAACACTTAAAATCAAGTTTGACATTGTACAACTTGAAATCACTAAAACTTTAACATGTACAACAGATGGTTTTTATTTTGTTTCCATAAAATAATCATCATAGTAGTCTTCTTTGTACCTCATTATATTAACCAAATATTGTTTATGTTTTTATTTTTTAATCACTTGAATCTTTGATTTTTACAATTCTGACTTTCAAAAAGCCAAAATTTGTCTTAAATTTTTGTTATTTTATAAAATGTTGACTTGCATGAGTATTTACATGTTTTTAATTCCTAATATTACAGATATTTTTCTTGTTCCTGGCAGAAATAAACTCTACCAGGTCAGTGGTTTTATATGAACACATGTCTGTCAGAGTATTAAAGGATTAAATGTATAAAGAGACTCACACTGGACTGAAGCCTTTGGCCTCTAACCAGGCTCTGACGTGGTCAGGTGACGAGTCGTAGCTGATGCTGTTGGACGGCGGTCCACCGCCGCCGCGAGTAGAACCCTGAAACTTCTTCTGAGCGCTGCGACCTAAAGTCAGTCTGTGCATCAGCTCGTCCTGGACTTCCTCCATGTTGGATTTCCTGCCTGCAGGATGAAAAACATGTTACTGTAGACGGTTACCAAACACTGAAACAGACCATTAATGAACTGGTGGTTTGATTATCAGATGAATATGATTATTAGTATTAGAGACACTAATAGGAAAAAAAATCTCTTTCAAGTCAAAACGTGTGAAAATGTCGCTATGTTACAGTATGAGAAAAACTTTTATATGAAAATATTTTGAGCTTTCAGCTTGACTTTATTTTCATAATTAATTTTTCTCATGTTATGACTGTTTTACCTGTCTGTTGCATTATCCATTACTTTTAGCTATTTTAACTGTTTATCCATAGCTATTAGCTTTTTTTTAACTAACTATTTCAATTGTTTAGCCATTACATTTAGCTAATATTTAGTTAACTAATAAGTTGTAACTTTATTTTCAAAATGAATTTTTCTCATGATGTCCAAAAATACTATAACTGTATTCTCGGAATATTGTGCCTTTAGGTTTGAAATATTACAACTTTATTCTTGTAATAGTACAACTTTATTTTTATTTATTATTATTTATTTTTTATATATTTTTATATTACAGGAAATATTAACACTTCACTTCTCTTCACTTCAAACTATTACAACATTATTCATGAAATACTTTATTTTATTCTCGAATTCCAACTTTCTCCTAAAATTTAACACAACTTTCTTGTTGAAATATTACGTCTGTATTCTCAAAATATTATTTTTTATTTTCTAAATACCATGATTTCGAAATGTTACCTTATTCTTGAAATATTATAAAATATTCTCCAAATATTACTTAAAAGTTTTACGACTTTATTCCCAAAATACTATGATTTCATTCTTGAGAATTTGTTTCTCCAAATTGACTGATTCTCAAAGAAGCTTAACATGATAAATTAGTAAAGTAAAGATAAAAACCTATAACACTAAAGCTCGATTACTGATAAAAATGTCTTGATAAGAAGGAGATGTTTTTGATTTTGACTTCTGGAGACATTTTGCTGTCATGTTGGACTCACGGTGGACGGGTGGAGGTTTCTGGTTGTTGTCCCTCATGGCGACGCTGCCGTTGTCGCTGGACGTTGTGCTGTTCTTGCGGCTGACGGCGCTGCTGCTGCTGGCGATCGGAGGAGGCAGCGGCGGCGTGGGGAGCCTGGCGGGGGCCGGAGGAGGCGGCGTGGGAGCCGGAGGCATCGGAG
>CAKAKR010062117.1:0-44445 GCA_916700685.1 Adelosebastes latens | reverse complement strand
AAATCAACGAAAGTCAGCGTCGAGCTCGCGCTTGCTCGCTCTAAATAGACATGGACGAGCATCGCTCAACACAGTGAGGCGACACACGTCAGCTAAAACCACAATATCACTCTATATTTCAGCTGCTTGGCAGTAATGTTAGCTGACCAGACGAAGGTCTCTCCATGAATCAATGCTGATCCTAGTGTTGGCTTTTCCTGCCTCAGCGCAGGCTCAGGCAGCGGGGCTCCTCAACGAGTTACGTTATCGCCTCCCGACCGCAGCCGGCAGCCGCAGGGAGACACCGGCACCCGGTTGGTAACGAGACGACAACGTAACACGTGGAGGAGCTCGGTCACTTCACAAGACACGGAAAACCTCTGTTGGTCTGGAGGAGCTGCAGCATTTATTTCTGCACAAACGTCCCCTGTGCATTCACTAGATATTCTCAGAGCTAAACTAACTCTTCTGCAGTGTGTAGTGAGCGCGCGTTCATGTCTAGTAGAGGTGGAGCGAGTACGCGAGAACGCGCGCTCTGTCTGAGTGAAGGTAAGCAGGCAGCGGAGACTAGGCTCCGGCCACACGCGAGCGCGCATATGCGAACGCACATGTGTGGCGACCCGCTACATTTATACGCTTAAAAAGTTACAAACAGTCCCTTTAAAGGAACAGTCTGACATTCAGTAAAACAGTCCTGTTAGACATCTTACCAACAACCCGGGCCAGTTGCATAAACTTAGTTTAAGTTTATCCATTACTATAAGCTAATGTTCAGCTAACTACTTCAACTGTTTATCCATTAGCCTACTTTCAGCTAACATTTAGCTAACTTTTTCAACTGTTTAAACATTACTTTTAGCTAACTTGTAGCTAAATATTTATACTGTTTACCTTTTCTGTTATTTTCTCCCATAATTGGAGCAGTGTGGCTGTTGCATCCACCATTTTTTCTCTTCTGTGAAGTGTTTTATTTCACCCATAATGCATTGTGAGACAGGCCAACTAAGTCAGTCTTACATTAGTCACTCATAGGGAAGCTTTATGCAGCAGGTAAATTTAAGTGTCCATAGCAAGTCTGAGTTCTATTTGAGACAAAGACTAGGTTTATTTTTATGCTCCTGGCCCCTGAACGTAGTTAGCCTAGCTTAGCACAAACACCCGGCATGTCAGACTGTTCCTTTATAAAACGGTCCACAGCAAAGCACACTAAACTAAACCCACTGGTCACAAGACGCCCTACCTTGAACAACTCAAACTCCTTCTTTGGCATCATAAGCTTCAATAGATCAAAATAAAACACATGGAGGAGGATGAGACAGTGATGATGATGATGATGATGATGAAACTGGTGAAGTGATTAATGATGAAGCATTAATTAACCTGTATGGTGTGGCTGTAGATGGGCTCTCCTCGGCCCGTGATGTCCACGGCTTTGGTGATCTCCAGGATGTTGTTTGGCACGTAGCCGGACGCCCCGCCGCCGTTACGAACCTTCCACCACTGCTTCCTGTCGTCCAGAACCTGACAAGACCACCAAGACTTCAGTTCAGAACTTCATTCAGATTTTACAGCATTTATCGCCTAACTTTATAGGGTATATCGATCAGATTATTACAAACTAAACTATAAGGTACAAAGCTTCCTGACTGTATTCAGAGGTAGTTTGAAATTAAAGAGAGCAGGTGTGAATTTAGGAGGAGAGGTATGTTAACAAGACAAATAATACACTTATATAGCATCTTTCTTTCTTAGTTGGATCTTATAAACATAATCTTCCTTTTGAAAAAACAATATACGTATATTATTTTAAATAAATGATGAATAAAAACAAACCTCGACGACCTCGTCTTTAAGGACGGACAGCTCCGTGTTGTTTCTCGCCACAAAGTCATATTTAGATTTGGCAAACAGTGTTGGTTGGACTCTGCTGTCATCATCAAAACTTCTGAAATATCATCAACCAATCACAAATTATTACTAATTATAATGTTCACAGAAAAACTATTCATCATTAAAAAGTACAAATATCTAATACTATATATTGTTTTAAAACACAGAACACACAAAGAGAAAACACATTTTCAAAATTAGAAAAAAGAAAATGTTGATTTCCAACTATAAACTCAATATCTGAATAATAAGGAGATTGTTAGAGATTATTTGACGTTAACGATATTACAGCCCTGGAGAAGTGTCCCAGCTTAAGATCAAGAAGATTTTAAAGACGTGAATCAACGGAAATAATGAAGTTTTCAGGTGAAAAAGTGTGAATGAGAAAGAAGACGATGAAATCAGTGGATGAAGAAACATTTGAAGGAACGGCAGAAGCTCAAATCAGCCAGAATAAAGAGATTATTATAAATAAACAGATCAGTCAGAAAGAGGAACAGAGTCAGTTCAGAAAATTTGTATGGAATCCGAAAATGGTCTTATTCATCAATTAAATACGTAAATACTGAAATAAATACAAAAATTAAAAACATTTTAATCTTAATAATTATTAATTTAATTTAAGGATAAATACATGTCTTTCATTTATTTCTATATTTTAATAAATTTAGGTTCATTTATTGTGTTTTTTCTGTATTCATGACATTAATAAATACAAGACATGTATAAATACAGAAATGAATAAATGTAAAGAAATATAACAATAAATTGAAAGCATTTATTAATTTGTCTCCTTGTTAATTAGAAAAACATTTATTTACTCATTATTTCTTATTTATTTCTGTTTTAATAATGTAATAATATAATATGATAATTTTATGTTTTTTATGTCTTTAATTGATTTCTACATTTTTACGAATCTACGTTTATTTATTTCTGTATTTATGAAATTAATAAATACAATAAATGTATAACTACATACATAAATTCATAAACATTTATTTACTGATTATTCTTATTTATTTCAGTTTGTATTTTAATAACAATTATCTTAATTTTATTTAATTTGTATGCATAAATATGTCTTTAATTTATTTCTACATTTTAACAAATCTACGTTTATTTTTGCTTTTCTGTATTTATGAAATTAATAAATACAAGAAATGTATAAATACAGAAATAAATTCATAAACATTTATTTACTGATTATTTCGGTTTTAATTTCAATAATAATGATTTAAATTTTTTTTTTTTATTCTATGTTTATTAATTTATTTCAGCCTTTCTGTATTTATTGATGAATAAGTCGCATCTGGTCCTCCGTAGATAAACGGGCAGTAAAGAACAGGTCTGGGATCAGTTCTCCAGGGCATCATGTGACCTCAGGGTTACCGGTCTACGTGGCGGCTGACGGCCTGTTTAAAAGCAGCCATGGCCGAGTCCTGATCCAGGATCTGCATGCGTTTGTAGGAAGAGTTGGAGAAGGCGTACCCGTCTGCAGGAGGGAACTTCTGCACCGCCGACTGCTGCACACACAGAGAGAAGACATAATAAATATATATATATATATATATATATATTATTTATATATATGATACAGGTGGATGTAAAGTGATGGTCTAGATGTGAACCTCCAGTCTGGTCCTCAGCTCCTCTTGTCTGTGGATCTCAGCGTTGGCGAGACTCTCAGCCAGCTGAGTCAGCTCCTGTTCTCTGGACGGCGCCGCTGCCGGGAACGCCGGCGGCTCCCAGCCGTCCCGGAACATCAGCATGCAGGGCGGGAAGTAGTGGTCCTTCGGCCATTCCAACCTGCACACACAGGACAACGACATTCAGCCTGTTTCAACTTTTTATTTAGGAACGTTTTTCACATTATAAGGACGGGAAGCAAAGAGTGGAGCCGTATGGAGCAGGAGGTCGTCTGTTCTAGAAGATGGAGGTGTTTAATGATATAGACAAAGACGCCAGATAGTTTTTCTGAAGCCAGTATTGTGTAATGGATCTTGAGGACGCAGGAACCTCGGTAAATTACCTGCATTTGGTCCAGCCGTCTCCCAGGGTGACCCACACGTGTCTCTCCTCTGCTGTTCCTGAGGCGTGCAGGAAGTCGATGGCCTCTCTGGTCAGCAGAGGAACCACGACGCTGCGAGCCAGATCCACGCTGCCCGACGCCTGGATCACCTGGAGGTGGAGGACAGGTGGAGGGACATAATCTGATGATTAAAACAGTTTGCATTGACTAAGATGAGACTAAATTGCTCCGTCTTTTAGATAACTAAAACAAGCACATTAGACCCGGGACTAATGGCGAATTCACGCCAGTAAAGCGAGGCAGAAATTCACTTCACTCTTGGTGTGAACGTGACATGAGACTAAATAAAAACAAATAGCTGACAGAAGTAATACTAAGTTAAAAACACAAACAGGAAGTTGTTTGGAGTATTAAAGTGCAGACTGACCATCCTGAGAGGAGAGAAGAGGAAGTGAAGCAGATCCTCAGCACTCGGGTTCTCGATGTGATCCTTCAGTTTCCCCTGCAGGTCACACAAACACTCCCTCAATAACATATCTCTATTTAATCTATAATCACATGATGAAGATGATGATGATGATGGTCCTACCAGCTGGTTGAAGGCCTGTTTGAACTTCTGCAGACAGTCGACGAACTCGTCCTCACTGGGAGGTTTAGAGCGCAGAGTCAGGACGCCCTCTGGTGGACGCAAAGCAAAATCAGAATCAGAATCAGAATCAGAATCTTGTTTATTGCCAGGTGTATGAAGTATACACTAGGAATTTGCTTTGGTTTTGTTGGTGCAAATAAGCAGTAAAATAACAAAAGAATAGATCAAAACGTAAGAATAAATAAGAATAAAAAAATTTAAATTCTATAATTCTAAGCTATAAACAAAATATAAAAATAATATAAACAGATTATCAGACACATAATGAAGGTGGATCAATGATTTAGATATTTTTATTATACACATTTGTTTTGTTTTATCTTTGTCAGTTTTTATTTAATTATATTTAATTTAATTTAATATTTTAAATCCTTTCTCTTTTTAATTTAATTAAATTTTTTAAATCCTCTCTTTTTAACTTGATTTTTTAAATCCTCTCTTTTTAATTTAATTTAATTTTTGAAAGATTATCCTGGCAAAATGTTTTTTTTTCCACCTTTTCTTAAATCATAAACACAGGAGAGAAAACTATTCGGATCAGACATAGAAAAATGGATAACCAGAATTTGTTTTCTCACTGGCCTCTCTGGTCTTCCGTAGTTGTTCTGGTTTCATTGTGTGGTTTCACATTTATTGTGTATTTTTTTTATTTGGGGCTTTGTGTCATAATAAAAGGAGGAAACATCTCTAAAAATGAACCACCAGTTGAAGAACAACTCTGAAACTCTTCCAACCATAAACACCTAACTGGTTTCCTGCTACCAGTACTAGAAACCAGTCTGACCGGTCCTCACCTCCCGGACCTTTCTTCTTTCCTTTCTTGACCTTCTTCCTCTTGGAGAGCTCGGTGAACGCCTCGGCAGCCTTCTGAAGTTTGGTGACGAAGAACTCGATGTCGTCCAGGATGTGGTTCAGGATTTGCTGCCAAAATAAAAGTTTAAACGTCACCTTCAGGTTTGTGTTTAACGTGACTTTTATTCTGACTTTAATGATTAAACCTGAACCAACAGACCAAAGGTCGGTTCTCCTTTATGTAACCAGATTTACCCTCAAAGCTTCCAAACTGGGATTACATTTAAATCAAACGACATTCTTCAATCAGCTTAAATCTTTTATCTATTGTCATGTGACCCTCGGTGACCTCAGATTTAAACACCAGCTGCTCTCAGATCAGTAATAAAGAGGACTCACCACGTCTCGGTCCACTCTGGCTGCCGTCATCTCCACCGGTCCGTCGTCCTCCGAAATCTGTTGCTGCTTCTCATCTGATCACAGAACATAAACTACTAATCAATAACCAATAATAATAATAATAACCAATCACATCTGTAGTTGTATTAACCAAGAGAGATAACCAGCATAAGTACATTTACTCAAGTACTGAACGTACTGAAGTGTTTTCATTTTATCTAACAACATTAATTAATTTACAAATTCAGATAATTAAAACAAAATATAACCAACTAATAACTGCTGATGTATTATTGTATATGAAAGGTAGCTCCACCTTTACCAGCTGCAACATTAAAGTGATGAACACATAAAATATCCAAGAAATATTAGTAACATTTAAAAAGAAATAGTAAAATATCCCAAATATATTAGTAAAATATCAGACAAATTTGTAAAATATCCTAAATAATATCAGTAAAATATCCTAAAAATATAAGTTAAATTATCAGAAAAATATGAATAAATTAATCAGACAATTTTTTAAAATATGCTTAATACATTTTCGCAATATTTAAAAAGTACCACACTTTTAATAATATATTTTTTAAATATCCTAAATAATATCAGTGAAATATACCAACAAAATATTAGAAAAATATTAATAAATTAATCAGACAAAAAAATTTAAATATGCAAAAAATATTAGCAGAATATCCAAGAAATATTAGTAAAATAAAAAATAGCAAAAACTTCCACAAATATTATTAAAGAATCAGAGAAATTTGTAGAATATCCTAAATTATATCAGTAAAATATAAAAAAAATAAAATATTATAAAAATATTAGTTAAATATCATAAAAATATTAATAAATTAATCAGACAAATTTGTAAAATATGCGAAACCTTTACCAGCTGCAACATTAAAGTGATGAACACATTAATGCATTAATAATTATAATACTATAATATAATATAGATTATTCTTCAGAATGAGGACTTTCAGTTTGTTACTTCAAGTATATTTTGCCATAAATATCCCCATACGTACAGGTCTCACACACACACATAAACACAGACTCCTCCTATGATGTGACATCACTCACAGTCTTGCTGTTCATTGGTCCAGGCTGACCAGGCGGCCGCCCGACTCTTAACGTCCATCTGATTGGACGCTGCCGGAGGTTCGGGGGCGGGAGCGGCGGGGGGAGGCGGGATGATCCCGTCGCTCTTCAGGATCATCCTGCAGACAGACGGGGAGGACAGATCAGCTAATCAGCCAATCAGCTGTCAGCGTTTAATACAACCTCTAACGGTGTCTGATGATTGGTTCTTACTTGAGCGCCTCTGGTCTCTTCTTCACTTTGCCTCCTTTGGCGTCGATCATGGCACTTTCTACGTCTGCTTGGATCAGATTCGCCTGACGGAAAAAATCCGCAGACACGTTGAGGATGATGATGATGATGATATTTCTGTGCTGCCCCTGAACTAAACAGACCAATCAGAGTGAGTTTACCTTGATGTCGTCACACTGGAACAGGTGGAGGTCCGGTTTGTTCTGACCCGAGTCTTTACACACCAGAGCCAAGATGGAGTCGTAGCTGCAGGCGTTCATCACAGCCTGGCAGTGCTGGATGGTCCCGATGGGGAAGTTCTCCAACTCGTTCTGAAACCGTAACAGTAGTCCGGTTCCTCAGAACCAGAAGAGCGACGCCTCCTCCATATATAATATATTTAGATGTACCTGAGAGTCTCACCTTGGTCTCCGGGTCGATGAGGCTCACCGTCTTCTCCTCCACCTGCAGCAGCATCTCCTGAGTCCAGACCTTCCCTTTAGCGTCCAGCAGACGGAGACGCCGGACGCCATCGTCCACCGTGATCATCCCATCTTTGCGGTCCAACAGGAACGTGGTCAGGTGCTGAACAGGACGGATAAAACAGTTAAACATTAATTACCATTACAGCTGCTCATATATGTGGGTCCTCTGCTCTTAAGAGGAAAAGTATACGTCTCATTTAGTCCATATTTATTCCGAATCATTCACTATAAAATCAACATGTTTCCAACTCAATATTAACATTCTGAAATTTGTCTTTATTGTAATAATTAACTTCATGAATAATACAAAACATCCCGACCAATCAGGATCTCATTATTAATATTAACTAACTTTGGTGAGTTAGCAGGTAAAAACATGTCAAGGAGCTCTGTGATTGGTGGTTCCATTTTGTAGAAGGCAACACAAGTTATTAAAACATACCTTTACCTTTATTATAATTAATAATTAGGTTATTTAAATGTTCTTTAACGAGTTGCTACAACAAAGCAAAAGCGAGGATGTTGTTAATGTTTTCAATATTGATCTGGTGAAGAAGACTGCTGTTGAATCATTTCCATGTAAATCATAATAATAATAATAGTTTGTGGTCTCACCTCCACATGATACTGCGACGTGTCCGTCAGACTGTTGATGCTGGTTTTAGTGAAGTGTTTCCGTTGTTCTGAAGAAGGAAACAGAAGAGAAGTTCATAAATTCTCATTGTTCTGGTATCATGACGCCGCCATACTGTCCTTTTTATTTATATATATTCCATTAAAGTATGATGTACTGTATATATTTTCCATGAAAGTACGACGGGGTATTAGGGCCATTGAAGATAAGAAAAAAAAAACTAAAATTAAAGAGCTTGGGGATTTGGGAAATATTCAGAGAATTTCAGAATTTCATGAGATTAAAGCCGTAAATTTACAAAAAAAACAACAAAAATTTAAAATTTTGAAGAACGGTCGAATAGTTTACAATGAACAGTGAATAGTATTTTTTTTTTTTTTTTTTTAAATAGACTTTAATGTTGGATTTTTTTTCTCAGATTTACATTTATTATATTTATTTCCCCCCTCCTCTTGCTCCGCAATTATTTGCTTTAGTTTTTTACCTACAATGGTGATCTACAAGATCAAAGTGATTCAATACTCTTTAGTTAAAGGTCCAATATTGTAAAAAGTGAGATTTTCAGGTCTTTGACATTATAAAGCAGATTTAAGTGTTACATAAATCCTGTTAAACTATCAAAACGCTCAATATACGGGGAAGTACACACAGCCCGTATTCAGAAATTGTGCGTTTGAAACAAGCGGTTAGGATTTCTGTCCATTTGTGATGTCACAAATATACAATATTTAAACCATTACACGGTTTTAAACGTAAACATTCTAAATGTGTCCCAGTTTATTTCCTGTTGCAGTGTATGTAAATCACATCAGCTTACAGGAAATAAACATGGACCCAAACTGTTGCCTAGCAACGCAATTCCGTTGCAATTCCATTGAAATGCACTAAAACGGAGCGTTTCAGACAGAGGGTAAATACAGGTAGTATGAAAATAAAGGTTTTTTTGAACATTACAGAATGTAAACATGTTTTAGTAGAAACACAAAATACAAGTATGAACCTGAAAATGAGCACGATATGGGACCTTTAAATTGATGTGTTGACCGTTGATGTGTAAGAGCTGATTTTGTATCATTCAGCTTTACTTTGTTACTTTTTATTTTATTTAATTGCACACCTGAACTTTACAAAGACACATCTGAAACTACTAAGAGCTCCTACAACAGTTCATCTCAACATTTTTATTACTAAATGTTCTCAGATTATTTCTCTTTAAAAGTTTTCAGAACGAGCTCCAAAAACACAACAACACTCAAATCACCCAAAATATAGAAGACACACGTGAAAAGTCAGATGGTTATAAAGTTATATTCACACAGACATGCAGCAGAGGTTCGACCACTGTGGGACTTCAACACAAAATCGAGTGTAGAGTAGAATAACAGAAGGCCGGTACGAGTCTCACATGCACGTCTGACCTTAAAGAAACATCAGGATTTATACAACACAGCTCTTATTGTTGTAGTTTTGGAGAATATTCCTGTCATGTAATGTTATATAACATTTCATTTATGGAAGAAAAACGTTCTACGTTGATGACTGAGCTCTGTTACTGCAGCAGGCTGGTTTAAAACTCAATTATTGTGGTAATTTGATTAATTGCAAATGTGTTTACTGACGCATTTCTGCAGATTTGACCTGTTCAGACTTGTTTGGAAGTTGTGCCAGACTCGACTTCTAAATCTAGTTTTTGTTTTCCATCACGACCTCCTGATGGGCTCATGAGGACGGGATGTTTACGGTCACAAGTTAACAGCTAAAAGTACAAAAATAAGAGCCCTGTTATTTAAATACTTGAATAAAAACACACAGAGAGAGTTCACCAGTTCACACTCTGCTCACTTTGACTTTTCTTTTTATGTTTGGCTGATGAACGAAAGAAATAGATTTCATCTGATCCTGTTAATGAGGATACGTGTTAATGAGGATACAATGAGGATAAATGTTAATGAGGATACAATGAGGATAAATGTTAATGAGGATACAATGAGGATAAATGTTAATGATACATGTGAGGGTACAATGAGGATACATGCTAATGAGGATACATGAACCATCAACAGGAACACATTTATAACACACACAGGCGGTACTTTCTGATTGGCTCAGAGAGATGACCAATCAGGAGTAAGAGGTTGCTCTGCTGTGAGTGAATGATGTTACTGATGAACAGAAGATCATCAGTGAGGATGTAAAGCTGAACCACACTGAACTCAGGGCACTGTAACTGCAGCTACCAGATAAATATATACTCTCTCCAGATGTTCTGCGTTAATCCTACACAGTAGTAGTAGTGGTAGTCGTAGTAGTAGTAGTAGTAGTAGTAGTAGTAGTAGTGGTAGTAGTAGTAGAAAGCAGGAGAATAAAATATGAACTCACCGTAGAGAGCTTTGGCACTGGACTTGGCTTTGTTACTAGGAGGCTCAGGAGACTGAGAGCCATGGCCGCTGAGAGAGAGAGAAAGACAGACAGACAGTTAGTGTTTTAATTTATTTAATTTTTAATTTATTTCATTATTATATTTTTCATTTTTTTATTATTTAAAAAAATATTTAAAATTAATTAAATTAAATTAAATTATATTTAAATTAATTTAATTAATAAAAAATAAATTTGTTTTGTTATAATTTGTATTTTATTTTATTCTTAAAAAATATTCCAAATTGATATAAACACATAAATACATACATATATTATTTTTTATATAGATTTTATATATACTTTTATGAATCTTTAAAACTGAAGGACGAACTACAGCGAGTAAATTTAGTGAGATTTTATTCATAAAAGGGAACTGGAACCTTTTGGAAACCATCAGTGTTTACAAACAGAAATGTTATTTATTATAACTTATTTTTGACTTGACTTGTGTTGTTTTAAATGTCACCCTCCGTATTAAACTATATATTCTGTCCCGTCTGTAACTTCCTGTTGATGCCGTTTGTCCCTATATTCTGGTTAAATAATCCAGTTTTATTGAATGTGTTTGTCACTTCCTGTCCAGCTGACCTCAGCCCAGCGTCTCTCTTCAGTCTGTTGAACACGTGATGTTGTGATGTTTCCTGTTAAACTGACAGCAGGACGGCTGATCGTGTGTCACCGAACTGAAACTGGATATTTTCACACATTCGCACTTTATTTATTCTGACTGATGAGACGATCAATAATTAATGAGAGTGAATCACTCTGATGAGAGACGCTGAGCAGCTTCAGCTCCACTCTGAAACAACTGACACAGGATCAGTCTTCATGTCTTTATTTAAACCATCAACTGATGAGAGACGCTGAGCAGCTTCAGCTGAAACTCATTGATAAGCTGATCGATCAGCTCTGTGACCTCAAACTGAACATCAACAACAGATCTGGTAGAATCTGACCTCAGTGGGTCTCAGGTCACCAGCTGGTGATCCACAGAGACGACGCGTTAAGAGATACAGTTAGTTAACGGTGTGGAGCGCCTTGGTGGCTAGAGCTCCATTTATCCACAACGTCCTGGACCAGGTCCTGGATCAGGCCTTGGACCAGGTCCTGGACCAGGTCCTGGACCAGGTCCTGGACCAGGTCCTGCTCTCCTCTCTGGCTCACTGACCTCATTGTCTGCAGCCATATTAACTTTGGGAAATTAGCACAGCTGATTAAATAAGTGGATCAATTAGAGTCAGAGAGCTCCGGTTTCACTGTGGCGGTCCGTTCACGTCCAACAACTCAAACTACAGACTACAGGTTTCCTATAGAAGCACAATGTGACACTAAAACTCTCCACTTAAACTCACTTTAAGGCATTTATTTAGTCTTCCCTGTGAAGCCGTGTGAAGACGTTAAATGAAGACCTGCTAACATGAAGCATCTTCAGTTACACTTTGCAATAAATATTAATTTAAAGGGGACATATCATGCTCATTTTCAGGTTCATGTTTGTATTTTGGGTTTCTACTAGAACATGTTTACATGCTTTATTGTTCAAAAAACACATTATTTTTCTCATTCTGTCTGCCTGAATATACCTGTATTCATGCTCTGTCTGAAACGCTCCGTTTTAGCACATTTCAACGGAATTGCAACGGAACTGTTTGGGTAGGAAACAGTTTGGGTCCATGTTTACATCCTGTCAGCTGATGTCATTCACATACACTGCAACAGGAAATAAACTGGGACACATTTACTATGTTTACGTTTAAAACTGTGAAATAATCTAAATATTGTAGATTTGTGACATCACAAATGGACAGAAATCCTAACGGCTTGTTTCAAACGCACAGTTTCTGAATACGGGCTGTGGGTATTTCTCCATGGATTGAGTGTTTTGATACTTTCACAGTATTTATATATCACTTAAACCTGCTTTATAATATAAAAGACATGATCAAAATCTCACTTTTTACAATATGGGACCTTTAAGGGTTTCTTAGAGAGAAACTGAGCTGCAGCAACATTCATCTTTTCATGGTCACAGGTCAGGTGTAAAAGTACATCTTTGTGGAACAATAAGGCCTTAAAATACCTTTAATTAATCCTTAGTTTACACCTTTAATCTAAATCAAAGTGTTTGATAGCCAGAGATCATTTAATGTGTCCATTAACGTGAAAGTTAAACTTTCATTTTAAAAAGCACTTAAATACCTGAATACTGAATAAGAATTGTCAACTATTTCAAACTAATGTGTAAATTAAGGGGAAAGTTCTGCGTCCATTAAAGTCTACTTAATTTGTTAATTAAGGGCTTTTTAAGGAGTAAAAATTCTCAAATTTTTTTAAAGATACCTGTAAATTTAAGAATACCTGCAAAGCTAAAAAATTGTCACCTTTCTTTTTTTTACCCTTAACTATTAAAATACATTAATTAAAAGGTACAAAGTCAGGGATGGTTTCCACACCTTAAAAACACCCTAAACTGTGCAGATAATCTATTAAAAAATATGATATATTATAATCAATGAATTAAAACTCAAATTTGTGCTTTACATGGAAAATGAAGGACCTTTTTTAAGGAATCAAGGAAAATTAAGTTTTTTTTATAAAGTTATTTTGTACATTCCAAGGGAATTTAACCCTTAAAACATATAATCTATGTGGAAAACCCATTAAATAACTACTTAGTATATTACAGTCCATTCATTTTTTCCATTAAATTGTGGTAAACCTGTTAAACCATGCAGCTAATCCATTACAAACACCCCTTAAAGTTCCATTAAAATGCACTAATTGCATAACTAATGACAGAAGTAATAACTAACAATTAAAAGTAAAATTAAGGGACATTTAAGGTAAAACATTAAATGATTCAGTTTCATATTGTGTACTTATGCTAATAGCTGATGTTAGCATGTTACCCTGACACAGGTAGGCGTGTCAATAGGCATGTTAACTATTAGATGTCAACATGCTTACAATTAGCATGGAACTTTTAGTATGTTAGCATGCTAATGTTAGCATATGCCACATTCACCCCCAGATCTCTGAAAAGACCCACAAAAACATCAAGGAGCCTCCAGCAACATCATTGACATGTACAGACTGGTAGCCTACTGACTTGGTCTGTGAGCTGTAGGAGCCGAAGATGCCGGAGCCGAGAGCTGGAGATTCATATCCGTTCATCCTGCTGCTTCACAGTGGACCGTCAGCTGAAACACAACAACACATGATCGCCGTTATCAACAATTATTAACCATTATTATTATTATTAGCTTCACAGTGGACCGTCAGCTGAAACACAACAACACACACATGACCACTGTTCATAATAACCATTATTATTAGTATTATTATTAGCTTGACATATACTCCGAGAGAGAAACTGTTGATGATCTCAACACGTGGAGATATTAATGGAGCGTTTAGAGATCTGATTTCATGCTGAACTCATTCAACACTTCATGCTACGTTAGAGGAACTGGAACGGTATGCAGATAAAAACACAGCATTATATCAAGTCTCTGTGCAGAGAAACAGTACAGAATGATAGTATAATAATAACAGGATGAATAGGATGAATAAACATGTATAACTATGTTCACCAGAGCTCTTAGCATTAGCATCTAACATTAGCTAGTTAAAGGTCCCATATTGTAAAAAGTGAGATTTTCAGGTCTTTTATATTATAAAGCAGGTTTCAAGTGATATATAAATACTGTGAAAGTTTCAAAACGCTCAAAATACTGAGAAACACACACAGCCCGTATTCAGAAATTGCGCGTTTGAAACAAGCCGTTAGGATTTCTGTCCATTTGTGATGTCACAAATATACAATATTTAGACCATTACATGGTTTTAAACATAAACATTCTAAATGTGTCCCAGTTTATTTCCTGTTGCAGTGTATGTAAATAACATCAGCTGACAGGAAGTAAACATGGACCCAAGCTGTTGCCTAGCAACACAGTTCCGTTGAAATGTGCTAAAACGGAGCGTTTCAGACAGAGGGTGAATACAGGTATATTAAGGCAGACAGTATGAGGAAAATAAAGTTTTTTTTTAACATTACAGCATGTAAACATGTTCTAGTAGAAACACAAAATACAAATATGAACCTGAAAATGAGCACGATATGGGACCTTTAAGCAATAGCTCACGACAGGCCGCGGTATGTTGGGATTATATGACAGTGATACGAAGCGATTCAAATCAGTTCATCTTTGAGTCCAAGAGGACGTTTTCTGCCATATTTGAGGAAACTCCCTCCAGGCGTTCCTGAGGTATCACAGTCATGAGAACGGAAACCCCGAATCTGGAGCCGATACTGATATAAAGAATTAAAATATCGACATAAAAGCAAAATAAAAGCGATAAATTCATCATTAGAAGACAGCAGAATATAGGAGCCTGTTTTTAAAACACAGTGAAGTCTGAGGCTGATGAATGTTTTCAGTTCTGCAGGTATGACCTGATGGTGGCGCTATAGAGGAAACGTCAGAGGATTATTAAAGGTCCCATATTGTAAAAAGTGCCATTTTTATGGCTTTAATATTATAAAGCAGGTTTAAGTTCTATATAAATACTGTGAAAGTATCGAAATGCTTAATCTACAGGGAAATACACACAGCCCGTATTCAGAAACTGAGCTTTCGAACAAGCCGTCAGGATTTCTGTCCATTTGTGATGTCACAAATATACAATATTTAGACCATTTCAAAGTTTTAAACGTAAACATTCTAAATGGATCCCAGTTTGTTTCCTGTTGCAGTGTATGTAAATAACATCAGCTGACAGGAAGTAAACATGGACCCAAGCTGTTGCCTAGCAACGCAATTCTGTTGCAATTCCATTAAAATGTACTAAAACGGAGCGTTTCAGACAGAGGGTAAATACAGGTATATTCAGACAGACCGTATGAGGAAAATAAAGGATTTTTTGATTATTAAAGCATGTAAACATGTTCTAGTAGAAACACAAATATGAACCTGAAAATGAGCACGATATGTCCCCTTTAAAGTTATTACAGTTCATCCTGAATGATGAAGCATCCTCCTCCATTTGGTTTATAAATGATTTCAAATTATTAAAAAAATAAAAATAAAAATAAGTACTGCAGTAAAATAGCAAGAAAGTGGAGAAATATCTTCTTTCTTATTCTTTTTTTTATGCACTTTATTACATTTCTTTATATAAATCCTCATTATTTTTTGCATTTATTTTGATAACGTTTATATTATATTTATGTATTCTCTGTAAGATCTTGTACGTTCTTTAATGTGTGTTCAATAACATAAATTAAAAAGCTGCATACAGGACAATGCAGAGACGCAGGAGGAGGAGTTTGTGTTGCAGAAAAGTTGTGAATTATGATGATTTAATTCATCATAAATAATAAACTGAAGAACGTCTGAACTACATTTCATCCCATAGTTAACATATTTCAGTGTTGACTCAGTGGAACATCTGGTGTATGATCAGTAAATCTGCAGACGTCAGCAGCTTCAGGACACCGAGTTCCTCGTCTCTCGTTAATGAATCATTAAACGTTCCTGTCGGACGTCTCATCAGACTCAGATTAAAACACCTCCTCTCACACTGAAGAGTCCTCGGCTGGTATTTATCACTCTGTATGTACAGTGCTGGTCTGCCACCAGTGATTACTTTTCCCAGGACGCCATGTTTAATGCAGCTTGGATGCCATTTTGGACTCTGTAACCATGACAACAGCAGGCAGAAAGGAGGGGGTCATAATATCTGCTGCTGTGTGTCCGGGGAGGGGAACCTGTGAGGCCTCGCTGAGGGAGAAATGAGCCCAGGACAGACTACAGTCTGAAGAGGAAACTTTATCTGATCACAGCTGCTAACTCAGAAAGAAGTAGGAAATATAGATTATAATATACGCATAAAAAAAAAAAAGAGTAGATTGTAAATTTGCACAGGTACGTGATTGGTGTATTGACAATGTACATAAACATATGCACAATTTACATAAAACTGTTCTGCAAATAAAAAATAATATATCATAAGTTTCCATTATTGCAAGAGGAGCAGAAATGTGTATTGCAAATTTACATATTTTAATAAATGCAACACCAGAGTTTATATTTCAAATTGACCCATGTACATGATAACTGTACATTAAAGAAGAGCATAAATAGCAAATCTGCGTATATTGTAAATTTACATACATATTTTACTGCAATTCAAGGACAGAGTATATCAGAAAAGAAAACTGCTGATACATGTATAGAATATTCATTTACTTTTACTGTATGAACATAACTGCAACTCTAAGAGAGCGTATATCTCAAATTAAAGGGACTGTTTGTAAGAATCTGAAATTGCTTGTTAACAGCGACACCTGTGGCCGTTAAGTCAACGAAAGTCAGCGTCCTGTTGCTCGCGCTCGCTCGCTCTATATAGACATGAACGAGCATCGCTCAAAACAGTGAGGCGACACACGTCAGCTAAAACCACAATATAACTCTATATTTCAGCTGCTTGGCAGTAATGTTAGCTGACCAGACGAAGCTCTCTCCATGAATCAATGCTGATCCTAGTGTTGGCTTTTCCTGCCTCAGCCTCCCGACCGCGGCCGGAGGGAACAGGGGAGACACCGGAGTTTTGGTCGGAGACGATATCGTTTCTCTCTGCGGAGCCCCGTCACTTCACAAGACACGGGAAACCTCTGTTGGTCTGGAGGAGCTGCAGCAGTTATTTCTGCACAAACGTCCACTGTACATTCACTAGATATTCTCAGAGCTAAACTAACTCTTCTGTAGTGTGGAGTGTGCGGCATGCACGTGAGGTGGAGCGAAAGAGCGAGGTGTGTGAGTGAAGGCAGGCAGAGGAGCAGAGTAAATGGTAAATGGACTTGCATTTATATAGCGCTTTTCTAGTCTTCCGACCACTCAAAGCGCTTTACTCTACATGTCAGCATTCACCCATTCACACACACATTCATACACACATTCATACACTGATGGCAGAGGCTGCTAAGGTGCCAACTTTGCCCATCAGGATCTAATCTAAATACTCATTCACACACTGATGGCTATGCCTTCGGGAGCAATTTGGGGTTAAGTGTCTTGCTCAAGGACACATCGACATGTGACCCAGAGCAGCCGGGGACCGAACCACCGACCTTCCGAATGGTGGACAACCTGCTCTACCCTCTGAGCCTCAGCCGCCCTGAGTACAGCAGAGACTCCGGCCCTGGAGACCAAAGCTACGGTCTCCCCCGCGTCCTCCGACCGCGGCCAACACTGTTTAACAGACGGGCTTCACTAGATAGAACTTTGTGGGTTTGGTGCTTCCGTGTAGTTTGTGTTGGAGTCTGAGTCTGAACAGCGTAGCCACACGCAAGCGCGCATGGGACACCGACCCGCAGTGGTGTAAGAAGTTACAAACAGTCCCTTTAATGTATATGTGACGGCAACTAAAGAGGGGCAGAAATTGTAAATTTGTGTAGATATTGAAAATGTACATATATAAATGTATACACAATTTACCTAAATATATAACTGCAGAAGCAGATCGCAAATTTACATACACTAACGACTGCAACTAAAGAACAGCATAAATTGCAAATTTTACATAGCTGCAACTCAAGAACGTATATTGCAAATTTGTGTATATAGGGCACATATTTACATTACAATTTGCAGTATACACAAATTTAGACGTGTAGTAGTGGATATCACAGAAATGTATACAGCGACTCTCGCAGAGCGGATACATTACACACAAACTTATGTTAGTACACGACTGGAACTCAGAGCTTGATGACAAATTTATGAACAAATGTGACGTCAAGTAAAGAAGAACATTAATCACAAATTCCAGTTTGTACTTTACTGAAACTCTTAATTTACTTAATTTAAAGAAATATTTCAATCTAACACTGAAACATGTTTAGGTCCACTAGTGTCGTTGAGACTGTGAGAAGAGACCACTGATCAGGATGCTGTTTGTTGAGCTTTAAAGAGATATTGACGTTTCCTCCCAGCTGACCTTTGACTATAAAACATGTCCGACCGTCCTGCAGAGACAGCAGCTCACTTATCAGTCCTCTAGCAGACAGGAGGACGCTTATCTCAGATCAGTTTCACCTTCTGTCCTCCGCTCATTCATTAAATAAAAACCTGCTGACACTCTGCCTCCATGTTTACCTGCAGCATCATGTACATTCACACTACTTGGATAGTGAAATGTCAGTTGCCGTGACGACACTAAAACAGCCATGTTTGTGCGACAACCACGCTGAGCGGGGCTGTGAGGCGTTTCCATGGTAACGCGGGCCACCCCACCAGCGAGGAGAGACCGCCAAGTGGAGTCGACGCCGACTGCAGATCTGAGAACAGCCGGCAGAGCCTCCTGCTGACTGCTTCACATAAACGGATCAGAACTCCATTCAGAAAACAAGCATTTTAAAAGTTGTTTGCTTGTCGTCTTGGTAACGGACATGACAAAGCATGAATTCAGACTTTTCATTAATCAGCATCATTATGTAGTTGTTTCAGCATCATTTTGATCCGTTCACAACAACGTCGCTGCCGTATTTATGCCTCGATGACTTTATGTTGAGTGTTGATGGAGCTGCTGCATAGCCTGGCACTGATCCATCCAAACTCCATTCAGAAAACAAGCATTTTAAAGTTGTTTGCTTGTCGCCTTGGTAACAGACCTGACAAAGCATGAATTCAGACTTTTTACTAATCAGCATCATTATGTAGTTATTTCAGCATCATTTTGACCTGTTTATTGATATGAAATCACAGCACAATCTGTTTATTTAGGGTTCATACCGCAGTAGTGACGTGTGACTGCTAGATACAGTCAGTGCAATGACACTGTGTGTGAATACAGCTCGCCGCCGGGTGACGTTATTATGAACCCAGACACAACGGCGTTTGGTTTTCTGACATATCTGGGACTTCACCAACATGTACAAAGCAGCAGCAGCAGTGGTTATTTCTTCCATGGTTGATAGAGGAAATGTTGTTGGTATCTATGGAGACAAGCTCTTCCGTCCAACGAGGCGAAAATCCACTTGGTTCTTGGTGTGAACGCGACATTAGAGGTGTTTAACTGCTTCACATGAACAGATCTGAGAGCAGCCAGCAGAGGGTCCCTGCTGCTGTTAAAGCTGTTTACTCTGCAGTTTAATATCCAACCTGATAAGGTGGTGGTGGAGTCATGTGATCCAGTTCACCTCTGATGTCATGCAGAACAAACACAGCAGAGGACAAACTGTTTCTGGACACGTCAGTCAACACGTGCACAGACTGAGTTTAATGTGTTAATGTTCATAAATTCACTTTTTTCTGAAGGGAGATTTGCACAGACGGAAAACCAAATAACTACTGCAACAAAAACTACATTTAAAGTTCTGTTTTCTAAACTCAGCAACTGCTACTCCGTCATTTATTTGACTTATTTGACTCTGCTTACTGTAATAAAACCTTCCTGGACCAAAAAAAAACTAAAACTATTGACAGTGACTCCTCTTAAATCTTTGCTTTCCTGTGACGTACAGTACTGGAAGGTTTTACATCTTCAGGACTCCAACATATCAAAAGGGACTCCAGCCAAACAGAGAGAGAGATAAGGCCTCCTTGACATTTAAGGTAGATAATGTCCCTTAATCATGTAGAGTTCAAGTGTTTCTGAATGTTATCTTTCAAAGACTAAAGAATTAGTCGCTTTATGCCTCCCACACTGACTTTAAAAGGACTTTTAACAGTCAGAAGTCTGACAGAGTTTTTAGTGTCAGACTAGAATATTTTCAAAGACTGGGGATCTATCAGGGTCACTATTTACAGACTAGATTCCTTTAGAGAGTGAGAACCGGGTGTGGTCAGGTAAACGTTCGCAACATTTAATAGTTCCTGGTTAGTTAATGTTCCTTTTTTTTCTGAAAGGCAGAAGTCAGTTAAATACTAACTGCTGTTCAAACAAACTGCTGCTGTGTCACTTTAACATCTGATCACTTTATAAAGACACAAAGCTGTAATCTCTCGGTTTGTGTTGAGTCACTTCTGCCCGTCTAACTTGGATTTATTTATATATATACTGGAAAAAGAAAGTTCGGAAACTTGTGTTTGGTGGATTATTTCTCTGTTGTTACAATGCTAATGGTCATTGTATTTTACATCGTTGGAAAGCCTGTTTATTTACCTTCACAATGATGTCCAACTTGTAAGGATCATGCATTTGTGTGATGAGCAGCACAGCTGATTATGTGGGGAGCGCCCAAGAAAAATGTGCCAAAATGCTCTGCCAATGGTAAACAGTGTATTCTCATAACGCTACCAGGAAGCCTGCAATGACTGGCCTTCACCATCAGGCCCGTTTGCGCTGGTGTCGACAACACAGACAATGGAACCTGAACATGTGGGGGAATGTCATGTTCAGTGATGAGTCCAGGTTCTGTCTGCCAAAGTTGGATGGCAGGGTCAAAGTATGGAGACGACGCGGAGAACACTATGCTGATTGTTGCACCGATGGAGTAACAGCTTTTGGTGGGGGCAGTGTCATGGTGTGGGGCGGCATCTCCCTCACTGGCAAAACAAGGCTTGTCATCATTGAAGGCCATCTCAATGCAGTGAGATATCGGGATGAGATTCTGCAGCCAGTGGCGATCCCATATCTCCACAATCTGGGACCTAACTTCATCCTCCAAGATGACAACGCTAAGCCCCACAGAGCCAGGGTTATCACAGACTACCTCCACAATGTGGGAGTAGAGAGAATGGAACGGCCTGCCAAGAGTTGAGACCTCAACCCAATTCAACACTTGTGGGATCAGCTTGTACCTGTTGGAGTAACCAACACAACCACGCTGGCTGACCTGCAACAAATCCTGGTTGAGGAATGGAACGCCATCCCACAGCAACGTGTGACCAGGTTGGTGACCAGCATGAGGAGGAGGTGCCAGGCTGTTGTGACTACGTATGGATCTTCCACCTCTACTGAGGCTCCTGACGGTGGATTAAATGAATAAAGTGTCAAATTGCCAATATGTCTTTTTTTTTCCTTGTTACTGATAGAGAGTTCAATCATCCAATCCACCAAACAACTCAAAACAAGACTCAACACCAACAGGAGAATACACTGTTTACCATTGACAGAGCATTTTGGCAAATTTTTCTTGGGCGCTACCCACATAATCAGCTGTGCTGCTCATCCAACAAATGCATGATCCTTACAAGTTGGACATCATTGCAAAGGTAAATAAACAGGCTTTCCAACGATGTAAAATAAAATGACCATTAGCATTGGAACAACAGAGAAATAATCCACCAAACACAAGTTTCCGAACTTCCTTTTTCCAGTTTATATATATATATATATATATAACCTTTATACCTGTGTTCATGTTAGCATTCAAACTATCAAACTAAAGCGGAGTGGAAAACAGCAAACATTTAGAAGTTATATATAATAATTACGGAGCAGGTAGAGGGGGGTAATATTCCAGGATAAAACTCTGAATTTCCGAGATCAAAGTGGTAAATTTACGAGAAAATACCTTAAAATATTCTCTGAGATTAAAGTGGTAAATTTATGAGAAAATACATTAAAATATTCTCTGAGATCAAAGTGGTGAATTTATGAGAAAATACCTTAAAATATTCTCTGAGATTAAAGCGGTAAATATATGAGAAAAAAAACTTAAATTTTCTCTGACAATAAACTCACAAATTTACGAGAAAAAATCTTGGATATTCTCCAAGAATAAAGTGGTACATTTATGAGAAATAATTAGTAATATTCAGAGATTAAAGTCATAAATTTACGAGGAAAAAAACTCAAATATTCTGGGATTAAAGGAGTAAATTTACGAGGAAAAAAAAATAATATTCTGACAATAAATTCACAAATTTCGGAGAAAAATAACAGAATTTTCTCTGAGATTATAAAGTCATAAATTTGCAAGAAAAGAAAATCATAAATTGTGCTAAACCGTGGTAACACCAGCTGCCGTCTTAATTTGGTTGCTCCTAAAGTAGTGAGCTGAAGGTCCTGAAAGATACATATACACGTTCTCTTTCATGTTATTTGTGTTATTTTATGAACATAAATAAATACTTATATAATTAATATATTTTGCACTCTGTGACTCACGTTACCACTGGGATTAACGGCTGTGTGATGAGATTGATCCAAGCTTGCAAAGTGGAGCGATGTGGTTGCTTGACAAATTTACGACTTTAATCTCTGAAATTCCGATTTTTTTCTCTCTTATTACCCCCCTCACCTGGCTCTGTAATTTTTTTTATTTATTTTTAACCCACAATGACCCTAATACAATATTGCATGATCTTATTACGCAGCTAAAATTATTATATATTAACGCTCATCCTGCTGATTTGATTCTTTAATTTTGTCGTGAATGTTGTTCTCTTGAAAATCAATGCGCTCTTATTTTGAAATAAAGGTGTAATGAGCTCTCCTGATTGGCTGAAAAACACAGAAATATTCTGATATTTACTGATTCATACAGTTAGATTGTCTTCGGAAACAAAAGCAGCAACAGAAAGTCTGTTCGTCTCTCAGAGGAAAGTAAAGAGGATTATCTAGAAGATTTACAACACTCACACTCACAGATAATCCCTGAAACCTTCCTCCTGTGGAATAAAAATACTGGAATAAATCCTAAAGATACGGGAATAAATCCATGACACCGGGAACCCTGAAGCATTCACTTCAATTAAAATATTATCTTCTGATTTTATTCTCTGAAAGAAACGCCACAATTCTTTATTCTCTCTGCATTAATCCCAAAATTATTCTGACTTTAATTTCAAAAGAGGAACTATATTCTCAGATTTATTAATTTAATCTCAGGGTAAATTCAGATTTACAACTTTAATAATAATAATAATATTTTCTCACTCTAATCTCAGACAATTCTCCAAAAACAATGTCTAAATTATCTAAATTATCTATTCACACTGTCCTGAATTTAATCCCAAAATAAATTACTTTAATTTCAAAATATTTGTAAGATTTTGAGTAGATTTGCCTGAGTTCTCCGGAGAATAAATTCAGAAAGTTATCTAATCCCAAAATAATTTTAATTTCAGTCTAATTTAATTTATGGATTTAATCTCAGATTAAAGTCAGATGTTTTTTTATATTATTCCAAACTTTCTGACTTCATGTAGCACTAATCCAGCTTTCCAGAATAAAAGCCTTTAATTAACACATTTTAACGTCTCTTCAGATACACGTTTGATTTTTAAGGTTAACTCAAATAATAATCTTTATATTTATGAATTAATAAATGTTTAAAAACTCTCCCTGCTGCTCGTATTAATGTGAGCTCAGTAATAATTAGAGCAGCTTCTGCTGTGAGGATTGATTCATTATCCTCCGACACCCCGACGGGATCCACATCTCAATTATCTCTGTGACTCTAACCTACATACAGACAGGACGCTCTACTGTCACTCTACTGTAAGAGAGAGGACACTTTACTGTCGCTTTACTGTAACAGAGAGGACACTCTGTCCATTTACTGTCTCACAGAGGAACTGTAACAGTTTCCCCCTGCTTTGCCTGCACTATGTTCAAAAGCTCATCCCTCACAATGTTCTCAAATGTTTTCATCACCAGAGATGTGAGTGCTTCAGGTCTGCAGTCATTCAGTGACTTTGGAGAATTCCGTACAATAACTGAATCGTTCCAAACACAAGGAACCTTATGGAGTTGGAGAGACAACTTGAAAATAAAAGAGTAAATATCTGCCAGCTGGTCTGCACAATGTTTGAGGATACGACCCCCCAATCCCATCCGGGCCGGGGCCTTTCCTTTCCTTAACACCCCGCAAAACGTTTCAGGACCTTATCCCTGTCAAAGTGCACAGCGGTCTGTTCAGGAATATTTTTACAATTTGACGACTCCTTGCTAAAATTATGGACATTAAAAGGATTATAAAAAATGTTCAGTTCATTTGCGAGGTCAAGATCAGACTTGTCATTTAGGGAGATGACACACTTTTTGGGCTGCATCCCCATCCTGCATTTCACCCCCTCCCAAGCTGGGCGTGAATTTCCAGAGCTGAGTAACTTCTCCACGTTATCTCTGTAGGAGGACTTTGCAAGCTTCAGATCCTTTTTTACTTGTTTCTGAAGTTCCCTCTGCCGGGTCACATCAACCAGGTTAAAACAGATATTTCGCTGTGTGATTGTGTTTTTGACGGATTTGGAGACCAACAGTTTATTGTTTGGATAGATGGAAATTAATTTCCGGGGAATGATCAAGTCCCCACAAAAAGAAATACATGCAGACACAGTCTCAGTCGATTCATCCAAATCCACTCAAGCTTCCTTAAACAGTCTGTACAGCTGTAGCAGCCCTGGAGGCGCTGTATAGACTCGTCTGACCAAAGCGGAACCAAACGCCGCTCTGGCTTGTTCCTCTTCAGGACCGGTTTGTAAGACGGAACTAAGTAAACAACATTGTGATCCGACATGCCGAGTGGAGCTCTACGGAGAGATTTACAAGCTCCCTTCACAGATACGAAACAAAGGTCCAGACATTTCGTCAGTCGTGTCGGACAAGTGACATACTGGTAAAAATGACCCAAAGCCTTTCCTGGTTTGCAGTTATTAAAGTCACCCATAATAAAGTTTGGTGCGTCCGGCGCAATCCCTTGAATCCGCTGCTCTGTTTTAGCCATAGCCCGGGTAGCCATATCAACATTAGCCTTCGGGTGAATGGAAACAAGTGTGACAAACAACTGTGGAAATTCCCTCTGTAAACAAAAGGGACGTAGGGATAAAGACAGTAGTTGGATGTCGGGTGAACACGGTGACTCCCTAACAACCACAGTGATGCACCAGTTTTTATTAACTTAAAGACACAAGCCTCCACCGAGTGATTTGCCGGTCACTGTGGAGTCTCCGTCTAGGTGGAATGGTGCTCCAAAGCCCTCGATTTCCAAATGGGACTGTAGATCTGAGTCTTTGAGCCATGTTTCCATCAAAGAAAGAAGGCAAGCGCTGTTTTACTCCGTCAGGAACCTGGTGTTTGCTCAAAGCTCGTCAACTTTGTTGGGAAGTGACTGGACATTGGCAAGCATCACTGTAGGAGGGGATATCCTACGGTGGTCCTGTCTCTTGAGTCTTTGACGCACACCACCCCCGTTTCATCAACCCCGTCGGCTCGGATGTTCAGCTCCGGAAGGCTGCCGAGGGATCCACGGAGCCCAAACCGGACTTACGGAGAAGCAGTAGGAACCCACGGCCATACTGGAGAGGCCTCCGGAGTTCATAAAGACCACACAACAAGTGGCATAGAAGCATTAAAATGAGGAAGAAGTCCATCAACCTAGGGTGAGTCACAGTTGCTTCTTTCACGCACAGGTCAGTTCAAATAAATAGGTCAGTAGGGACGATAAAAGTAGTTCAAAACCACCGCACACACACAATACACTGCACAACTGCTGCTGCCTGTCGCCATTACCAGCGCCAACCAACGCCATCACCAGCTAGGCTAACAGTTTGAGGAGCTCTATTACATCTGCTGACAGTTTGATTTGTTCAGATTACAGATGGAGCTCCATCACCTCTGGCTGCGTTTAATCCATATCCATCAGCTCTGCTATCGACTGTAATCCTGCAGCTGTGGCATTGGACTCAGCAGCACGTGTTCACAACGATGTTCACACCGACGTTAAGGGGAAGTGTTAAAAGGGAGAGCATGTTAAAGGAGGCCAATAATAATATTAATAATCCATAATAATCCTCAAACTGCTAATGTCTTCATTACAGCCTCTTGTTTACTAGGGAACTTAATATTTGCGTGACGCTGTGTGGTCTAGAGCGAATGAACACAGATGATACCGGCGGTCCAACTCACGCCAGTTAAGCGAGGTGATAATTCACTTTGATTTTGTTACCTTTGGACAGAGCCCGGCTAGCCGTTTCCAGTCTTTATGCTAAGCTAAGCTAACCAGCTGTAGCTTCATATTTAGCGCACAGACATGAGAGAGGGATCAATCTGAACATGTGACTCTCAGAGAGAAAGAACAAGACGAGGATTTCACTAAATGTCCAACTGTTGATTTAAAGCTCTGCAGAACATCATGTTATTTTCTGCCTTTATTAGAAAGATGAACTCTGCTGTTCTTTAAAAGACTGAAACTAAAAGTGTTTGACCACAGACACAATAATGACTAAAGGTGTCTAAAAGTGTGTAGAAAAGGAGGAGTTAAAGTCCTGGTTTATACTCAGAGAGAGGAACTGTTAATAAAAGACATCATTGACCGACACAGATTCATGTCTCACTAAACAGATGTCAAACAGCAGAGTTTACAACACAGTCTGGTTCAGATCACATTCACAGAGAAGACTGGAGTCAAACAGGTCAGCATGAACTCTCTGGTACTATTTATAGCATCCACGATTTCAGAAAGACTTTCTGGAAAGAAATTCTCAATAAAGTGACTGGAAGAAACACTACTACTACTACTACTACTACTATTATTATTACTATTACTAGTGACTACTAGTGACTACTACTGACGGGGAACTGAAGCCGTTATATCGCTGTCTTCACAGCCACCAGACTCCATTCATAAAAACAGTAATTTTACCTCTCAGAACAGGGGAGTTGCTGGTCTACCTGTGTACTTTCTAATATTTTCTAATATATCTCGGGTCTCTTGGACTGTAACAACAGCAGAAACGATGAAAATAAATAAAAGACTTTTGTCTTTGAACATGTCTGATAATTTGTATTTTATAAATGTATTAGATTTTTATCAATAAACCAAAAGAAGCCAAACTAATAGCAGCAAGGACAGCATCAGTGTTGGATATACAGCAGTATTAACAGTAATAAATATTAAAATGAATAAAAACATTAAACATTGAAATAACAGAAAGTTTGCTGTAATTTTTCCATTTAATTTGGACTTTACTGTATATGAACGTATTTATTTGCTTAATTCAGTCAGATTTTGTGTTGATTGTTTTTACTTTTTGGAAGATTTTATACAATATGTAACTGTCTTTTATCTATTGTTTTTTTTGTCTTTTTATACCGTCAGTCTGCATTTAATTATTTGCACTTAATCTCAGTGAATATTGAAGTTTTTTTCCTGTAAATTTGTGAGTTTATTGTCAGAGAATATCAAAATTTTCTCGTAAATTTACCACTAATCTCAGAGAATATCCAAGGTTTTTCCTCGTAAATTTACGACATTGATCTCTTGAGTTTTTTCTCGGAATATTCCCCCCTTGCCTCAGCTCCGTAATTATTATTTTTTTACCTACAATGGCGCTGATACGCTGTCGTAAGATCCCGATAGCTCAGATGAGTTAAAGCAGGTAAATATTCACATTTTAAGGGGAACCAGAGCGAGACTCCATCAACTACCTTAAAAGATGCAGAATAAGAGAATAAATGTATAATAATATGAGCCGTCCAGTCACAGATGAAGTCTCAGAGCTCTTACCTGTACGAGTCGTCCACAGGTGAGTCCACGCCGACCGACTGACTGAGTCTCTGAGCTTCATGTGTGACAGATTACGGAGGATCCAGGTCTCTGATCCAGGTCTCTGCAGGACCTGGATTTGCTGCAGCAGCTTGTTGGCGACTTTAAGCCTCTAATTAATGACATGATGATGGACAGGTGGGGGGAGGGGCAGGGGGCGGGGCCTGTAGACCAGCTGACAAGTGACACCTTAAAGCTGCTCAACATGACACGACGCCAGATTATCTGACTCATCTACTACAACGTTTCCTACATTCAACTGTTTATAAAAGGAGGTAAATCTATTTATTTTATTACCTGGAGACGACACCGCCTCACCGTCAGGGATCAATCAAGTTTTTTATCTTTAACGACAGCGATAACGCGTCGGACTTTATGACTTTATCTCTGACGGTGGTGCGTCTGTTTCTGTTGAAGGAGGTTAAAGACAATCTGGGTTTATTATAGGAAAATTAAAACACACGTTATTAATATTTGTTCACATCGGTGTTGGCAGGAGTTTATTTGTGACTTTACGGCTCAAAATGCAAACGTTTTCTAAAATATTGAGATTTAGTTTGAGACTTTAATGTCCTATAAAAATAAATGATTAATCATCATTGACTTTAACTATTTCCTGTTAAAAGTAAAGTTTCATTTCAAAGGTAAATGTGGAAACTCAGTTGTTTCTCCATTAATCTACTTGGGTTAGAAGAAGAAAATGTGTGTTGAGATGATAATTAAAGAATTAAAATATTGTTGAGTTAATGTTTATGATACTGAGTGATAAAATTAAGTGTCATAATGGTTCTTTATCAGCATTTATTAGCTGATAAAACTGCTCTGACAGAAGCTGATCTGGAGTCTGTAGTTCTGCTTTTATTTCTCTCAGAGGAACTACTTTAACTGGAGAAATTCAAACTGAAAACTGCGTGAAACATTTCATGATTCAACGCTTTTTTTGGCCCCTTTAAATGTTTGTGTTCTACCTGAAAAATCACTTTTCCTTCCTACAGTCGGCAGATATTCAGGTAAATAGACTCTAATGGCGCATTCACACCAAGTGCCAAGCGAACTTCTCGCGTGGCGTGATTACATACAAAGAACAGATCAAAATGATGCTTAAATAACTACATCATGATGCCGATTAGTAAAAAGTCTGAATTCATGCTTTGTCAGGTCTGTCTGCAAGACGACAAGCAAACGACTTTTAAAATGCTTGTTTTCTGAATGGAGTTTGGATGGATCGGTGTCAGGCTATGCTAACAATGACGCGAAACAGACCAAACTCTGTGTAGAAACCACAGACTGTCTTTGGTAGAAACAACAACGTCGCTGCCGTATTTATGCCTAGATGACTTTGTGTTGAGTGTTGATGGAGCAGCTGCGTAGCCTGGAACTGATCCATCCAAACTCCATTCAGAAAACAAGCATTTTAAAAGTTGTTTGCTTGTCGTCTTGGTAACAGACCTGACAAAGCATGAATTCAGACTTTTTACTAATCAGCATCATTATGTAGTTATTTCAGCATCATTTTGACCTGTTTATTGCGTATAGGTATACAGGTATACAGATATACAGGTGTACTGTAGAGAAGCAGGAAGTGTCTCTAGTGATGAATAATGAGGGGAACTCCTGTCTGACTGTAATATTTACCGACTTAACAGTTTCCAACAACAGAGTGGACTCTGAAACAGAAACACACTGATAGAAAAGGTCAAATAAGTATAAATAAAGATCAGTCTCTGTTAAAGGCAGGAGGAAAACCTGTCAGTAATCATTATTTCAATAAGTATCTACAATTATTTTGCTTCTACTTTTATTTTTCTTTCAATCACAGTTTAGCTTTGGTTGCTGTCGAAGCTTTTAATATTAAACATCTGTAATAACTGTTGAGTTTTATTAAGACAACAACAGCAGCGTTTAATCAATGAGGAAGTGGACGTTCTACTGAATTTATCAGCAAATATCAGACAGGAGGAAGTAGAAATACAAGACTGGAATCTATCAGTTATCAGTCGACCTCTGACGGATCAATAAACGCGATGACATCATCACCAGTGACTCTGGTCAACCAGCTCCAGTTTCCAGTTTCCATCCCATAATGCTACACGGGGCTCCTCCAGCATCACATCACTGTAACACACCTGGCAGGCAGGTACAGTTACATCACCCCGTCGTCAACGGTAACCGCCGACACCACACACAAACAGGACGGGCTCTCCCAGGAGACGCCCCGGCAACCGTCAGTGACATCATCGCCATCAACAGTTCACAGGGAAACCCAGAACACACTATAGATTAATCAATAACTAAAATTAATAATGATTAGTTTTCATCAATGAATCCATTGATACCAACCATGTCATACTAGCTTGTCATGGAGGAGGTTAGATAACGCTGCAAACTTACGCTAAAATGTTGGCGAGGAAAAACTGTTATGTCCATTTTCAAAGGGGTCCCTTGACCTCTGACCTCCAGATATGTGAATGTAAATGGGTTCTATGGGTACCCACGAGTCTCCCCTTTACAGACATGCCCACTTTATGATAATCACATGTAGAATATATTATAATGTGTATCTTAAACGTTGCATCTTTCTGTAAATATACTCATTTTAACACTCAATGAAGAAATAATAATCATATTGTTTTCTTTTTTCCCTGCAGTTATTTTCCATCTCTGGTTGTTATTAAAGAGTTTAAAATCATCCCAGCAGAGAGCTGCAGGCCTGGAAACATCTGGAAACATCCAGAAATAGAGTCTCTCTGGAGACCACCAGACTGGAGGAGGTTTCCCATGAAGACCAGAAGAGTCCAGAGACAGAAACCTGATCCAGGACCAGCTGTGGACTTTAATCCTCCTCTATCAGACTCTTAAACTGGGACGAAGCAGCAGAAAAGCAGTCAGATTACACAACGAGGCTGAGAGGTCAAAGGTCCTTCAAGTGTTCAGCTTCAGCACATCTCTAAGAGTCGCACGACCTTTGCCTCCACAGAAAACGGCTGACAGCAGGCTAACGGGGAGCTAACGGGGAGCTAACGGCTAACAGCATTCAAGAAGTAAAACAGCTGACAGGTACTACAGGAGAGGAGCAACATGAGATCAAATATGAGATTAAAATCAGACTTTTCACTCAGAATTCTTTAATTTCTCAATTAATTAACTTCATTTATTCTAGAAAACATCAAAAAGTAGAAAAATCCTCCATAACCTCACAAAATGAAGTTGTATCCAACCAACAGTTCAAAATCTAAAATATTTAATTTATTATCAGATATAATTAAAAACAAGCAGCAAATCATCACATCTGAAAAGCAGAAAATAAAATGACTGAAACTATTATATTATTAAATAGTTGATTAATTAGCGTGAAGGCTGCAAATGAATTAAACTGCAGAATGAATCAGGGCTGATTATTTTCATTATTGATTAATCTGCTGATTATTTTTCTCTTTGTCAATTAATTGTTGGTTCTATAATCAGAAAACTGCAAAAATAAAAATACCCATCACAATTCCCTGTTCGACCAGCAAAACATAAAGAAGATGACGAGGAAAAACAGGAAATTCTCACATTTGAGAAGCTGGAACCTGAAAATATAATATGTTTTGTTTAAGGAACGCCCGACATGATTCATCGCCAACTATTTTGATAATAGATTAACCTGTTTGAGTAATTTTCTTTTTAAGAAAAAAAAAAAAAAGACTAAATTGTCTGATTGCAGCTTGAATATTTTCTGGTTTCTTTCCTCCTCTGTGACAGTAAACTGAATCTCTTTTGAGACATTTGAGGACTTCATCTTGGTCTTAAGGAAACACTGATCAACATTTTATAGACCAAACAACTAATCGATTAATGGAGGAAATAATCAACAGATTAATTGATAATAAAAATAATCATTAGCTGCAGCCCTACATCCAGGTCAGGGGTCATGACCTCAGTGGAGCTTCAGTGCTGGATGTAAACAGCTGACCATTTCCGGTCGCCATCTTTGTTTGGGTCACCAGAGACACACCTGAAACCAGTCAAATCTTCTGTACTGTTCATCTGACTGAATATTTATCAGACTGACTGAATATTAGATACCTATAAATAAATTCTAAATATCACTACAACCGTCCAACTGGGTTTAAACGTGTGATTTTAATGTAAAAGTCTCACATGAGTATAATAATATTAATATTCAGACTGACCATCTCACCTGAGACCTGAACCAACACTAATTACCTGGACACGTCACAGGAGGGACAACTAATGAGCTGCTGCTTATTCATATCTGTTAACCTTCCTCTTATATATATATTATATGATATATTATATTATATATATTAATTAATGTGGGTCATCTTTAACAGGAATAACAGATGAATGTGTGTTTTTCCCGCTGAAAGCAGGTGAGCTGCTAGCTGAAACCTCCTGGCTAGAGTCAAAGATAACAGGAACCGGTTGTTTTAAAGAGACAAAAGGAGATAAAATACTACCGTTTAGACCTTCCGGTAACCCCGCAGGAACAATACCGAGCCGTGCTATCTCTGTCATCCCTGGCAACCGGGCTCCATTCAGGCCAAGCCAAACAAAAGAGCTCCGACACCCACCGGGCGGCCGCGGACACACAGCCGGGGACAGACGCCTGTTGCCCGGCTGCCTCTCTCTCACACACCTGGGCGGCGGCAGCTCGGCTGGTTCTTCTCTGGTATTCAGGTGAATTCAGGTGTTTTTCATTAAACTGCGGGTCAACATGAGAAGCGTGGAGCTTCACCTTCACCTTCATTTGTCACAAACACACAATCTGCCAAACTCCATTCAAATGTCTGTCAATTTAAGTTAAACTTGAGTATCATTAATAATAAACGTTGTCTCACACCTGAATGACGTTGATAGGATATGTTTAGAGAACTGATGGTAATTTCGGCATAAATATAATCCACTATAAGGCTTTTAATTTTAAATAATTAGCTTAGTAAAACTTCACACTCCTCGCTATCGCCTACCACCACGCAGCGTTCATGTCCTCTGAGGAGACGCGAGAAATAGCAGGAGAAGTGGTAATAAAAGTTGAATTTATATTAATATATCACATGTATGTGTGGTGGATGTATGCCGAAGTGAAGATGTGATCCTGACACTTGGTTTAATTGTGTGTTGCCGTGTGTATTTTGAGTGTAAAGACTAACGGAGTCATTTATTGTATTTTTTCTAATGAGGTCTGGTTGTTCTCGGCTTACACACGGAGGGCCACCTCTCCTCCTCCAGAGCAGCAGGGAGGATCAAGTTGCTTCGTTTTCTGTTTTCTGTTAAATGTTGAACAATGAGCCAGCTGATAACATCATCATGTATTTATAGTTATTACCCGGTTTGTTTAAAATGAGCGACGGTGAACGGAGAGAACAGAGATGTTTGCTGGCAGAGTAACGGTGTAACGGTAACGGTATCTAGGTGTGTGGAGGGTCATTAACAGCAGCCTACCTGCAGCTTCATCAGATCATCCGGTAGAGAAACATGGCACAAACACCCGGTGATATCTCCGGTACCGGCTGGTTCCCAACAGCTCCTCTGAACTCTTTATATCCGACAGAGAGAGCTGGTTCTCGGGTAGAAGTCTGAGTGGAGCCGCTGATCTCTGCGGAGGTTTGACTCGGTTTAAAACTACAGTTGACTTTGACTCGAGTTAAAAACCAGCAGCAGCATCAACCTGCCCACTGACCTCCGGGTTAAATTATACCTGCGTCTGGACTGGCAGGCAGGACAGCAGCACTCAACCTGCCGACTGAGACTTATGTTAAGAGATCCCTCTGTGTGGACTGGCAGGCAGGACAGCAGCACTCAACCTGCCGCACACTGATACATGGATTAAATGAGCCCTGGGTCTAGACTAGCAGGCAGAACAGCCGCAGTCAGAGGACACGCCCCGTTCAGTATCACAGTTACACACGAACAGTTATAGCACATCTTACTGTACCTTTGAGTAAAAGTAGTAATACAATAAAGTAAAACTACTCTGTGACAAGTAAAAATCCTGCATTCAAATTAAGTAAAAGTATCAGCATCAAAATATACTTAAAGTACCGAAAGTAAAAGTCCTCATTCTGCAGAATAATCTATATTATATTATTGATGCATTCATGTATTCATCACTTTAATGTTGCAGCTGGTAAAGGTGGAGCTACTTTTGTGAATTTCCCCTTGAGGATCAATAAAGTTTTATTAATATAATATTTTTTTTAATTTCATAATGAGACTTTTTAATCAAAACAAACATCCTTTGGATAAAAAGACATTTTGAAAATTAAAAACTGCTGGAATTAAAGGGACTATTTGTAACTTTCCAAATTGCTTTTTAACAGCGACACCTGTGGCCGTTAAGTCAACAAAAGTCAGCATCGGGCTCACGCTTGCTCGCTCTAAATAGACGTGAACGAGCATCGCTCAAAACAGTGAGGCGACACACATCAGCTAAAACCACAATATCACTTTCTATTTCAGCTGCTTGGCAGTAATGTTAGCTGACCATACGAAGGTCTCTCCATGAATCAATGCTGATCCTAGTGTTGGCTTTTCCTGCTTCAGCCCCGCTGCTGAAGCAGCAGGGCTCCGCAGCGAGAAACGTTATTGTCTCCGCCCGCAGCCGGAGGGAACAGGGGAGACACCAGAGTTTTGGTCGGAGATGATAAAGTTTCTCTCTGCGGAGCCCCGTCACTTCACAAGACACGGAAAACCTCTGTTGGTCTGGAGGAGCTGCAGCAGTTATTTCTGCACAAATGTCCACTGTACATTCACTAGATATTCTCAGAGCTAAACTAACTCTTCTGCAATGTGTAGTAAGCGCGCATGAACATGAGGTGGAGCGAGGACAAGCGCGTTGTGTGAGTGAAGACAAGCAGGCAGAGGAGCAGTCTGAACAGCGTAGCCACACTCGAGCACGCATGGGATCCCGACCCGGTAGATTTATACCTGTAAAAAGTTACAAACAGTCCCTTTAAATTGTTTTGCTTTCAGAATAAATACACCAGCTAGAAGGTGTCTGAAGTCTCTAATTAAGAGTTTCCTTCCTAGATCTCTGACTTCATTATTCATTAATCAGAATCATTTAAAAATTAATATAAAACATGAGGCGGAGGGGTGGAGGAGGTGATCTCCTTCCAGTCAACACTTAGGAAGTAATAACCCTCTCTATCTCTAGAGAAGAGGACGCCCCCTGCTGGTCGCTCAGATCATCACACTACACAGGTACTAACAGTCACAGGTGGGAAGTACTTTTACTCATGTGCAGCACTTGTATATGGAGGACTGAACCTACCAAAATCAAAAATAAATGAATGAATAAATAAATGACCCCATAAATAAATAAATAAATATGTCATTAAATGTAGCAAAAATAATATCAAAAACAAATGTAGTCATTGATTAATTGACAAAATGTGACATAAATTGATATTTTTTTGTTTTAATTTGCTTCTTTATTTATTTATCTTTGTATTAATTCATTTATTTATTTAATATTGTTTAATTTTCCCTTTTATTCATTTATGTATTTATTTTTGGTAAATTTATTTATTTATCTTTGCATTTACTTGCATTTATTTTGCATTTATTTTTATATATTATTTATTTTTCATTTATTTAATATTTATTTTTAAATATGTATTTATTTATTTATGCATCTTTTAGTTATTTATTGAGTCCTTTATTTATTTTTGATTTTGACAGGTTCCGTCCTCCATAGGGTTAAAGGGACTGTTTGTAAGAATCAGAAATGCTTGTTAACAGCGACACCTGTGGCCGTTAAGTCAACGAAAGTCAGCGTCGGGCTCGAGCTTGCTCGCTCTAAATAGACATGAACGAGCATCGCTCAAAACAGTGAGGCGACACGTCAGCTAAAACCACAATATCACTCTATATTTCAGCTGCTTGGCAGTAATGTTAGCTGACCAGACGAAGGTCTCTCCATGAACCAATGCTGATCCTAGTGTTGGCTTTTCCTGCCTCAGCCTCCCGACCGCAGTCGGAGGGAACGGGAGACACCGGCACCCGGTCGGAGACGATAACGGGTCTCGCTGCGGAGCCCCGTCACTTCACAAGACACGGGAAACCTCTGTTGGTCTGGAGGAGCTGCAGCAGTTATTTCTGCACAAACGTCCACTGTACATTTGAGTGAGCGCGCATGCACATGAGGTGGAGCGAGCTGTGAGTGAAGGCAAGCAGGCAGAGGAGCAGAGTACAGCAGAGACTCCGGCCCTGGAGACCAAAGCTACGGTCTCCCCTGCGTCCTCCGACCGCAGCCAACACTGTTTTACAATACGGCCTTCACTAGACAGGACTTTGCGGTTTTGGTGAGCGCGCATATGCGAGGAGCGCGCATATGCGAGGCGCGTACATGGGAAACCAACCCGGGTGATTTATACATGTAAGTTACAAACAGTCCCTTTAAAGGAATGTCAGAAGAAATGTTTAATGATTGAAGTAGAGCCTGATCAATCATAAATATTATCAATCAGATATATTGATAGCTGCTGTATTTGTTGACAGATGAACTAAAAGGTCATTTAGTAACAGAGCTGTTGTTCCTCAGTTATTCCAGCAGAGAGCGCCGTGGGATCAACTGTTGACACACTAAAGGACCATTATACCTCATTTAATATACCTAAACCTAAACATTCAATATACTGAGAGCACATCGTGATGACTGAATGACGGTTTAATATTTAGAGTTTCTCGGAGGACTTTTAGTGAATGAATCAAAGTGAAACTGTAAAAGTGACGGAGGACGTGTGTGTCCCTCCAGAACCAGAGGACATTATACTGTTGTACACAGTCATTCAATATACTGACTACATCCTACTCTGGACAGTTGCTGCCTATTTAAACTTCTGAATGTTTCTTTTCTAAGATTTACTGCTTATTTTTATTTGTTTTCAAAGATTTTTCTGTTTCATCAACGTCCACACGTTACCTCCAGTTCTCCTCCAACAGACCAGTTTCCTGATCAACTGTTAGTAGAATAAGGATTTAGTTTGGTGATTCTGTGTGAACTTGATAAATGCAGGTAATTCTACAGGTAAACAGAAGACAGGGAGGACTCTGACTTAAACACATCAAATAGAATTAAAAACAGGACATTTTTCTCCTCTGTAAGTAAAGGAAATAGAGAGAGAAACCTTCAGAGAACAGAGAGAATCATGGTTGTGTTTCAGCTTTATACACGTTTAATCATCAGATCCGTTTGTCAGTCTGTTTGTTCCGTTTCCTCTCAACCAGCTGCTGCACGAACCTGAACACAACTAAAACAACACCACCGGGAGGATCCGAGAGGACCAGTTCAACAACATCATCATCATCACCATGACGACCAGCAGCTTCTCCTCCACCAACGAGGCGTTCAAAGACTAAAGAGTCCATCAGTGAAAGTGTTCATCGTCCTGTTTGAGTTTGTACTGCAACACACATCGGAGACGTCTTCAGAGCGGACGTTCAACTTCTTGTCGACCTTCGCCAGCTCTGCAGAAAAGCAGGAACTCGATCGCCCAGATCGACGCGTCCAGAGCCGATGACATCACAGCTGATACCTGAACAGGTGAGCAGACGTCTGTAGCTCGTAGCTGAGATTCAGATTGTCATTCCACAGTAAAACACACTGTGGATTTAGATGAATCCAACGCCAACCCTTCAGACTTCCTGTGATGCGTTCACTGACATCACGTTGAGTCTGTGAGGGGATGAGGATCCTGATTCTGTGACCATCACAAAGTATTTTTATGAATCATTTGAGATATTTAGAGAGATGTGAACAGGTCTGCTGCTTTCATTATCTTCAATTATTATCAAAAATATTGTATTATATTCACATCAAAACATCAACTGAGGAGGGATTTGATTTCTTAGAGGGTTGAAAAACAATTATTTTTTTGCCTGTGAAATTATTATTAATATTATTATCATCGTTATTAAAATTATTTAGGGCTGTCAATCGATTCAAATATTTAATTGTGATTAATCGCAAATTAATCACACATTTTTTATCTGTTCAAAATGTACCTTAAGGGAGATTTGTCAAGTATTTAATACTCTTATCAACATGGGAGTGGACAAATATGCTGCCTTATGCAAGTATATGTAAATATTTAACATTCAAAATCACTTAACACAAAACAATGACAAGTATCGTCCAGAAACCTTCACAGGTACTGCATTTAGCATAAAAAACATGCATTATTACCGTGTTAACTTTGACAGCCCTAAAAAATGTAGATGTTTTGCAGCAGCAGCTGGTGTTTTATCAGAGGGCAGACGTTCACAGATTCACTGAACTTTAGACCACATTAACCCAAATATCTAACAACAGCTGGAAACACGTTCAGACTTCAGACACCAACAGAGTCCTTCAAGACTTCTCTCAGAATAAACAACCTTTCTATGATTATCAGTCACAAACTCATCAGGAGTCCATTTCCTCCAGAAACTCTTGCAGCTTAAACTCTCACACACTCACTATAAACACACTGTTAGCTTAGCAACATTAAGGCTAAAGACAACCCACAATGCATCACTCTCTCAGCTCTCCAGTCAAAAACAACAGAAAACCTTTCAAACGTAATCTCCAGATAAAAACAGTCTGATATTTGGATCGATACGGTGATGATTTCAGTCTCCAGCTCGACTGCTTCTGTCTGAGCGACCAGTCGGAGCGTGATGTCATCGACACGGCGCTCAGCGAGGCGAAGCGGCCGATGTGTGTTGCATGTTACTCTGAACGTCACTGAAGCGTCAGTAGAGATGAAGCTGCTTCAGTCAGACTCATCCTGACTGAGAGATCTCTGAAAATGTCTCAGGACCAAGACCAGGACCAGGACCAGGACCAGGACCAGGACCAGGACCAGGACCAGGACCAGGACCAGGACCAGGCTCAGGAGACCTCGATGACCTCCATGCTGCCGGAGAAGCTGGACTGGCTGCCCCCCATGTCCTCTCTGGACCGGCTGTCTGTCCTCCCGTCTCCGAACTCCATCTGGCAGCTGCGTCTCTTCAGCTGCTTCTCGAAGCTGCTCTCTTCGTGCCAGCTCCTCCTCGAGTCACCGCGGTCACCTGTCCTCTGATGGCTGCGCCGCCGCACCGCCTCCAGGCCGTGGCCGCAGCTGTAGGCCGCGAAGCCGCCGCCGCTCAGGATGGCCGAGGTGGAGTAGAAGCGGGTGGAGTCGGAGGACAGGTACCAGCCGCCGGCCAGCGAGGACGTGGAGACGGTGACGGGGCCCAGCAGGATGTCCGAGTGCCAGCCCTTCAGGGCGCCGCCGGGTCCCGGTTTGGCCAGATGCTGCTGGCTGCGGGAGAGGCCGAACAGGAAGCTGGTGGCGTTCTCCTCCATGCTGCCGCTCCGGTGCAGAGAACAGTTTGGAGCAGCAGGTGGCGGTTTGGAAGCTGGCGGCGGCGGTGCGACTCGCTCCGGCGCGCCGGCCTCCTCCTTGTCGGGGCTCTGCTCCGGCGTGGACTGCTCCGACACCTCCTCCACCGGCGAGAACTGACACGGCTTACTGGTCGCCTCTTTGAAGCCAGACGGTTTGAAGAACTCGCCGGCGTCCCCTGACCCTCCGTGAGGGACAAACACCCGGTGAGGAGCGCTGCCGCCTGGCTCGCCGTACGACTTGATGTCCAGAGAGAAGGAGCGCTTCAGCCGGGCGCTGTCTTCGGGTCCGTCGGCGAGCTGCAGGCCGCTCAGAGCCTGAGCCAGCAGGCGCTCCTCAGGGGCGTCTGCGAGAACACACGGCAGGGTGAGGGGCTCCAGCAGGGCCAGACCTGGACCCGCCGGGGCCTCCTGATCCAGGTCCTCGGGTTGAACCGAAGCCTCGCTGCTGGACTCTGGATGATGGAGGGACTTGGGTTTGGTCTCGGTACCGGGAGGACTCTTGATCTTCTTCCCAAAGTCCAGCAGCTGACCCAGGAAGTTGAAGTTGGGCGAGATGGTCGGCCTCTTCTCCTTCACAAACCTCAACGACACAAAGACAGGAACCATTAGAGAGGATCATAACGAGGGGCTCTAATTAACAGAGACACTCAGGACACGTTAATTAATGAGGTTAACGAGGACGGACGGAGGACAGGAATGTGGACGATGAACATCAAACAGGAAGCTGAACTCGATGTCAAAGCTGACGTTGTGTAACATCCACTGAGGAAATAGTTTCAGAGGTCACGTAATTCATGGAATAAAAACACTGACCCTGGGAGGCTCTAACAAGACACACTCTCAAACTGCATTATGGGAAATGTAGGATTCAGTGTCTCTGGTCTCTGTTCAGATCAGAAAGTCACACAGTAACACAAACTAACTAACTGATGGATGCAGCGGTAGACCAGCAACTCCCCTGTTCTGAGAGGTTAAATTACTGTTTTTACTTCTGGTAAAATCACTTCTTTCAGTTATTTCCAAACTGATCACAGCTAACGTTGACTCAGCTAGTGCTAGCATTCACATTATTCAGAACCTTATTGATTAGCTTACCGTGCTAACCTACGTCACTGCTCGCTGCTAACGGCTGAGTGGACGTTTATATTTGATAAACCTGTCTGTAGTTTCCTGTGTCTCACCTGTAGGCCTCGTCCAGAGACATGTCCATCCTCTTCATGATGTAGGCGATGGCGATAGTGGCTGAGCGGGAGATCCCGGCCAGACAGTGAACCAGGACCCGGGAGTTGGAGGCTTTAGCCTTCTCTGAAACACACACACAGAGAGGTTCAGACTGACCTGAGACCAGCTCTTATCTGGACTATCAGGAGTATTTCTCTGACAGATGATCAATATATTCACCTATGAACTCCACGGATCGGTCCAGCCACGGCAGGATCTTCTCACAGAACGAGTCGTTGACAGGAACCCTCAAGAAGTGGGACTCTGGGATGAAGTCCGGTTTGGGGCACGTGTTACTGGCATTCAGGACGTACACAATGTCGTTCTGCTGCATCAGGTCCTGGAAAACACAAAACCAGATCAGGGATCAGGACCTGGTTCTTCTAGGCTAACGTGATCCTGTTCATCAGAGACCAGGACCTGGTTCCTACAGGCTAACGTGATCTTTGTTCATCAGAGATCAAGACCTGGGGCCAGTTGAGTTTTCTCTGTAAGGCTTACTTTCTCCTTAGCTGAGGGGTTTACTTAAAGGTGTTGCACAGAATCCCTTAAGAGGTTTCCTTATTTAAGGACAAACTTTAAGGCATTTACTGCCAGCTGGACGTAAACACAGAACCTGAGGCCTGTACTACGAAGCAGGATTTGCGGTTAGCGAGGTAACTTCAGGTTTAACCCTTCAGGGTTTTCCGTCCTACGAAGGTGGATCACTTCTTACCGGGGTAGATCGCCATGGTAACTGATGCTGAACATCTAACCTGCTCCGGAGCAGGTTATGTTCCAGATAAGAGATTAACTCGTATAAAAGCACCTCCTACTGACCAATCACAGCTCAGTGTGCAGATCGTGTGATAATATTTAAAAAATATGAAGAGGTTTAAGTCATAATCCAGACTAAAAACAACACAGTTTAAACTGACAGATGCGGGAAGGACAGCTGGATTTATGCTGTGGTTGTTTACCGCTTTGAATTATGTTTTTATACTTATTGTTATACTTGCTCTTGAGGCCGTTTCCCACCGCCGGAGACGAGGACGCAGCTTAAAGAAGGTTGAAATAGTTATACACACCCCGTATTTATTAATGGACATAATGAGGTGTAACCCATCCATCCATTACATTTCTTAAAGCTATTTATATTTAGACGACTTTATCTGACTTTTGAGTGTTCCGTTAAATTAATAAGTCTGTTAATTTACGCATTCACACATCAGGAGTTTTTTCTTTTACCAGCTGTTCTTCCTGCATTTGGCAGCTTCAACTGTGTTACTTTTAGTCTGATTATGTGTTTAACTTCTTCGTATTTGTCTAATATAGTTTACTCTTCCTTTGTAAAATGTGCCGCTCTGCCTGTCTGTCTGCAAGTCAGTGGACTTGTCCATGTCTGTGATTGGTCAGATGCTGCAAACACCTCCCCGGTCATGTGAACGCGCTCATAACCAGACTGAGAAACCCTGGGTTGATTTACCGAGTTGATAACCACCTTCATATGATCGTTTAGCGTGATCTTGTTTGTTAGGGTTCGTTAAACCAGATAACGAGAAGATACCCTGGGGATGTTGAACTCGCTTCGTAGTACAGGCCTCTGGTTTCTGAATCAGATTTTTACATGTGAGCATTCAGACAGGGAATCACTGTGGCACTCAGGTGTTTTAGTAACGATGGTCTCATCTAAACACAACTAAAAGACATATAATATATCCAACAGGTGATTTGTGACTGTGTGACACTGAAACCTGATGTGAACAGCTGATCTCTGATTATTACCTTGTTGAGGACGTCTCTCTGACAGCCCAGGTACAGGTGAGGCAGGATGCGGGTCGGTCCGGTGTTGGTGACGGGGAGGCAGGGCTGAGACATGCAGGAGGGAACCAGACTGGACTTCCCCTCACACAGACCAGGAAACAGGTGGGAGAACCCGGAGAACCCACCTGACAGGAACCAACATATAGACACAGTTATGATCCTCTGTTCTCAGTAGGTGTGTTTACATGAACCCTAATACAGAGGAAACCTCTTCTAGTGATCACGTCTGTCCGGGTCAGATTGATCACTATCAGCAGATCATTATTAGAACTGAAGTTTTGTTGTTGTGCATCATTTCTCCTGCAGATTACCATCTAACTGACATTTGTAGATTTATTACATGAATACAAAGTAATGAAACGGACCGCTTCGCTATTTACTGGCTCACTTCTTCTGCCTTTTCCCCCACCGAGGGGGAGGCGTTGCCGTTTTTGGCCGGCTCATTGTCACTGCAGCGCGGCCGGCGGTGCATGCAGATGAACGGCTCCCCTCTGCCGCGGCTCCTCGCTTGCTCACCTGGCGAGCGGCGTGGAGGGAGACGGGCGCCATTCATCCTCATGTGCTGTTGATGCCGCGGTCCCCAGGAGCCGGTCGGCCAAATGTCATCACTTCATAATTTTATCATCTTGGACATTTCTGGTTAAATTGTTATAATTAACATATGAATTCTGGAGTTATGATGCCAGAAGCGTGTTCTGTGAGGTCACGGTGACCTTTGACCACCAAAATCTTATCAGTCCAAGAGTCCAGGTGGACGTTTGTGCCAAATTTAATTTATCACAAGAATAGGACGGACGAAAACATAATTCATAAAAAGACTAATTTCCTCAAACAGCTGCTCACTGTGGTTTCTATCAGACCAACAGGAGGAAATAGTGACTTTGTTGGGGACTATTTTCAGTGGCGGATGAATCCACATGTGGTGCTCTAGTCTAGTGTTAGTGTCAGCAGGACGGTGAATAAACTACAGTGAGTGTTCATGGTTAATGTTTGATTAAAACTAGTGGAAAAGATCTCCAGTTTTTAACTAGTTTCTCATCTTTAATGATTAAAGTTTATATTTATAAACTTTACTGCTACAGCCTCATATTTAAAGTGAGATTATGATCCTATTTTCTCTCTAAACTTCCATCCTGTTAAAGTAAATATTGATGCTCATGTTCCTCATGTACTCACAGCAGATAGCAGTAGTTGTTGTGTAACTGTGAAACCTTTGACCGAGTGGTTTTGGTCTTCTTTTTTTTTTTTTTTTTACATGTGAGGGTGGAGTCGCCAGAGCAGCATGACATCATGGTTACATAACGTAACCCTCAGTGGAAAGAAGGGAGGACGCCTGCAGTCTGCCCGCCTGTCGGTCAAACTAATAAACTGCTTTATCACAAGAGACTGAAACTCTCTGTTCAACAGCAGCAACAAAAAAACACTGGAAAAATACATGGAAGCTGGTTTAAAAAATATTAATCAACAAGTTTCTTCTATTACCTCGAACTAGTCTCTCTCACGGGATGTTTTATAGGACTAATCTGATGCCGACGTTAAACTAAACAACTTTTCAAATGATTTCACTGTCGCAGAGTTTTTCTAGAGTTGCGTCGGGCTGCCGTGATCTTGATCGTTTAGTGCATAAGGTGGTCATAAAACTCAGTCCAAGCTGTCTTAAGTCAGCCTTTTTCTCATCTTCTGATAAATATCATACAAGTTTTAATATTATTGTAAGTTCAATGACGCGAGCGTTGTCAACAACCAATAGGAGCGCTCTCTCCTGCACCAAACAGGAAGTAGAAAGTAAACACGGAGGAACTGGTGGAGTTGTGGCGTGAACAAGAGTTCCTCTTTGACGTGTCCTCCCATTTGTATCACAAAAGAGCGGCGAAGTCTCTCTACTCTCTGCAGATTTTTTCCTTCTCCACTTTATCGTGGTACAAATGGGAGGACACGTCAAAGAGACA
>CAKAKR010062116.1:15182-40425 GCA_916700685.1 Adelosebastes latens | reverse complement strand
CAAATGTATGTATATATTTATTATTGGAAATTAATTAACAACACAAAACAATGACAAATATTGTCCAGAAACCCTCACAGGTACTGCATTTAGCATAAAAAATATGCTCAAATCATAACATGGCAAACTGCAGCCCAACAGGCAACAACAGCTGTCAGTGTGTCAGTGTGCTGACTTGACTATGACTTGCCCCAAACTGCATGTGATTATCATAAAGTGGGCATGTCTGTAAAGGGGAGACTCGTGGGAGACTCATGGGTACCCTTCTATCTATCTATCTATCTATCTATCTATCTATCTATCTATATTGCAATCACCATTCATTCAATTGCCGAAATCAAAACATATCCTGTGAGTTTGGTAATGATTGAGCAAACTATTTTTGATCTATAGTCTGATTTATCTAATTTTTTTTTGCGTTTGTGGCACCCCTTAGTGCTTGATTTGAATGAAACTTTCAGGGTATGTTTCAGGTACTTATGTGGACATATCCTGTATGTTTCGTGATGATTGGCCCCCCAACAATTGTGGAGTTTGCTCCATAGATGTGCTGAGCCACGCCCTTTTAAAGTTCATCGGTCAGTATCTTCAAAACACAAGTTTTTCAGGGGAATCACCAAAGTCAGTAGAATACCATGAATGTCTGTACAAAATTGAATGGCAGTCCATCAAATCATTATTTTATTTTATTTATATAGATATTTCAGTCTGAACCAAAGAGATTGCCGAGCCTGGAGCCGTGCTGCTAGCGTGGCTAATAAAGACGAGAGCTCAGTTACTTGTGGCACCATTAAGGAATATGCAACATGGTCAGTTTTAGTCCAAATGCCGTTCATCTGTGGGAATTAATGGTATAGTGTCCTCATTATCTTACAATGGAATTGTCAATGTTTTGTCAAGCTGAAACAAATGGCTATCATCAGAACAACGTAAGAAATTCATGACTCAGTCCATCAGACTTTTGCATTATTCATAAAACACTGACAGGACAAGCACAGCCTTACTACCATCAAGAACAGGTGAAGACTATTGCAGTATACTGTTCTTAACACTGTCAGCCCCGTTTTAACATTGAATATGAACATTTCCATGCAGGTAAGTCAACTGAAATAACAAAGCGAACTCAGTCTTTGAGCACAATGAATACATTTCATCAAACCAGGAATAACTGTGCTGAAAAGCTGGAAATTGATGTCAATAAAGAGCTACAGTTGTACTAATGAATATCTTCAATCACCAAGGGAAAACTAATTATTGAGCAGCTGGTGATGAGTGCTAATTGGCTGAAAGGCAATCAACGCTCTCACATATGATTGGACGACTCCCCCCCCCTGTCTAAGGTGTGGTCACCAGCCAATCCTGAGCTGTTGCTAGGGAGAAAAAGCACACCACCTGCTCTGCTCAGTCCACACTGCAGATATCAGACCTTTTGTGGATGGAATTAATCTTTTATGATCAATAATGACATGTCTCCCAGTTAGACACTCCATTATAGTTTCGTTTAAAGATGGTCATTAGATTTGGAACATTATACGCCATTAAAGGGACGGTTAGCGTTTAATATGAAGGTTCACTCTCTTTTGTTTACATATGTAATCAAATGCTTTTACAGCTATAGTAAAATTGAAAGTGTAACATTAATTTGGTGAAAAGCCTTGCTAATGCACATCAATAATAATAATAATTATTATTATTATTATTATTATTATTATTGATACAAATAATAATTAAAAAAAGAATGCACACTATGTAGGCTGGTAAGAATTAACTGTACAAAATTAAAGCTGAAACATATTTATGTTGTGACTGTATAAAGACTGGACTTTAGACAAACAGAAGCATCCTTTAAGATGCCCATATTTTCCTGTAGTGAATACATACTTATGCTACCATAATAACATGTGTTGCCTGCAGAAAATGTCCACTATATTAAACTGAATTAATTTATTTTCCCATTTGTTCAGCCTGTCAGGGGGGTGCAGGGAGGATGTAGAGATCTGAGAGCAGTCCAATCAGCAGCCTGGTAGCTAACAGCGCTGCACGCGACGCACTTCCCCGGTTCAAGGACTGGCCGGCTCCTGGATTGATGGGGATTGGCATGAATAATTTAGGCCTGCATTAAACTGGAAGGAAATGGTGACTCATGGAAGAGGAAAAGTTGAAATGCTAAGTGGTTTACAGAGTGCCGCCTCCTGTTAAGGCAGCGTCTGCGTGGCTTCCATGAATGGCAGAGCTTCCACTCAGCTCACTGTGCAGCAGATACTACTGTAGTACTGAATACATACAGCCCTGCATATACAGTACTTACAGCCAAACAGAAACAGAAATGTCTGAGATCAAGTTAATGATAGCTGATAACAAGCAGCCTATTAGTCACTGCAGGTCTGGGGCCATAGGGGGAAAATGTCCACTATCTAGCCTGTGTAACTATTCAACATGCTGGAGGCTCAGTGCATAGCAGAGCGCTCTATAAATAGATCTCCCCCTGCAGCTCTGGAGTCAAGAGTAGAGTTAGTATGTGCATTAGTGGGCTGGCACGCAACATGAATGACTGGTTGACAGGGAGGAAGAAAAAGAAGTGATGAAAACCAGCACCCAATCAGAACGCCACCCGCTGCGCTGCTACATCTTTCATTTCATCCTGCATTGACTGATGATGAAGGAGTTGAGCATTAACAAAAATTCATAGCTCCATATGTGCAGCTGTACAGTGTATTGATTGCATAGGGCCCTCAGCTCGTATGGTTCGTTGATGTGGTTTCCAGTGGCTGCCCCTGGCCTAGTTCTTCTACTTACAATGTCTGTGTTTCTACCTACATAGTATAAGTTTAGTACACATCCTAACCATGTGAAAATGTGCTGGATATGATGAAAATCCAGCATACAGGACAGTCTTGGGTGTTTGAGTTTAATAACTTACCTTATGGTGTGTTTTTCTGGTGAAATAACAATGTTAAGGCCCATTGCTTTAGCATTGATTTCCATGGTTCAGATGAGCAAATAAATTCCAAATCTGTTTCTCGAGTGTCTGATAAAATCACATGAATATCTAATGAAAGGGGGACATGAGAACTGAATCCGTTCTTTATACCATTTAGAGTTATGTAACTCTTGTTAAGGCATCATGACAGTGACAAAAACCAGAGTTCCTGGAGAGCGTCAGCCATGCTTCAGTGTCAACTAGAGAGTAGCAGTTCCAGACATACTATTTTCCTAGAGCCAGTATAGTAGTAGTATAACATATATATCGTGTTTTTTTGTGCTCGCTGTTACATATATATTGTCTTTTTTGCGCTAAGCTGCTGTAACAGATATCTAGATATCACCCGACTATCAACTGTCAACCTCATGGTGGCGCTAGAGGAGAAGTCAGGGGATCAACAAAGTCAGTGGGATTCATGTGCCTGCTACTGTGAGTACAACCACTAATTATGTTATTAGCGATTAATGTATTGATACTTTTAGCCATATTTTCGGCGTGGCTCTATTATATGTCAATCTGTTGGTCCATAACTTTGGCCCAGACTTAAATATCTCAACAACTGTCGGATGACATTTTGTACAGACATTTAAGGTGGCTCCACCAGACTCTATAGTATTCCCATTCCTCCTCTAGCATCCATGCCTGGTGCAATTGTTTTAAATGACCTTGCTCAGTCAAGAGTAGAGAGCAAATCTCCATCAATTATGCATCTATATGGGGCATGAATAATTCATCAGAGCCATTCTGTACGAAGGAATTATGCAATTTTGGGCGTTATGGCACATTTCAGTGCAGACACATAGCAGCAATGGCCTTATATCTCTGTACATGTGACACCCATCTCATATATCAACTGCCTTCGCAATTTTTCTCCACTTCATAAAGGACAGACCACAGATCAGGGACACGTCAGTGTCAGGATGAACTTACTGTACGTCCCCTCTGCACTGAATGAGTCCTGTCTGCTGACTTTGATATATTATGGTATGAATGTAATGAATATTATATTTGCTCCTTTTTAGTATTACTTTCACACCGATTGGCCGGGGCGCTGTAATGAAAGAACACTGTGTTAAATAAATGTTCTAGACATTATTGGTACAATTTTAATGAATCCTGAGGCACTGTGTAGAGATCAGATGGACTGATGGGGGCGCTATACTCTCACAGTAAATGTGAAATTACAACACAACAGTGAACAGAATCTTGTTTGTCATGGGCTGCCTGCATCACTCTTGGGGGCTGACATGTTTCACTTGCTCTCTTTTGCATGGATGACCATCGGATGCATAATTTAGCATAAGATACCACAACTAAGAAGCTTAAAGTGGTAGTTTGGGTGTTTTGAAGTGGAGTTGTATTAGGTACTTATCCATAGTAGGTGTATATTTTTTTAGGTGAGCCTCTCTTTTAGGTGGCTAAAATACGTTTTTCTGCCGTCCCCGTCCACAGCACTGTATTGCTTTGTTCCGGTGCCGGTGCTCCCGTCCTGTTTCTTGATGCTGGCGGCGCACCGACCGTCATCTACTGTAAGTAATACACGGACTATGGATAAGTACCTCATACAACTCCACTTCAAAACCCCAAACTATCCCTTCATGCATTTCGATTTAGCTATTATCTTCCTGTTTCCGGACGTAGAACACACACAGCTCACAGTAGCTGCCATAACCTCTGATGTCATATTACCAAATAAACAAGAAGAGACTCAATATGTTGTTTGTTCTTTATTCTGTGTTTGCAGGACTGAATAGTTTGCAGGTACAACCAGTCTACTTCCAGTCCAGACCCACAGTACGTACAGTACGCTAACAGGCATTGTTCTGCACTCAGGCTGGTGGTGTACATGCTCTCCTGGGACCTTGGTTCTTCGCTTTACAAGATCACTGCTATTACAGTACGCTTTACTGTTGTCTTTCGTGTGTCTGTAGAGGCAGCATGAATCGGGTTTACTCAACAGAAATGAAGAAGGTGTGTGTAAGTGAGGGAGAGAGAGAGAGAGAAAGAAAGCTGCGAGCTGGGCTAAGCTGAGATTTCCTACATTCAGATGAAGAGTGTAATTACGGCAGAAAGAGCAGGCATATGGCACTGCTGCAGATGTGTTTACACAGAGCGCTCAGCTGGGGTTGGCTCATTACCAGAGACGGAAGGGAGAGAGGAGAGAAAGGGCAATCCCTTTGCTTTGCTCTCTCTGGCGTGTGAACAAGCCTGCTTTAGGGAGAGCGATAAGCTGCTTCTTCACCTTTCTAGAAGCAGTTAGCAGACATGAAGAGTGTATTTGTGTGTGTGTGTGTGGGAGACACTGCGCTGCGTTTCTTCCTACTTCTTCACCACGCCACCTTTGTTGTCCACGTTGACGGGTATCGTGGTCTCTGAGGACTCGATGGCCGGTCTGATCAAAGGAGCCTCCACGGTCAGAAAGCCCTCAGGAGACAGGGAGGAGGCCACCTTCTCTACGTTAGCTGTGGAGGGGAGGCTGGAGGGGAGCAATGGAACACAATTAGTCGAAGAAATCACTCCAGTAGATTTACAAAGAGCTCCAGTCTTGAAAGAAGCACCACTGCCGCTACTTAAACACAGGCCGACTGAAACATTAATCCCTGAGTCACCCTTGGGTAAAATCAGATCCAAGACCAGCTCAGTTTGTCTTGTCTCAAGTGTGTGTTGTGGCCCCTGGATGGCAGCAGAGCCCTATGAAGCTAAAAGCTCCAGCCAGAGGAGGGATGAACACTAGGAGGTGGAGGCTGCTGCTGCTGCTTTTCAGAGCATGAAATTCAGCTATCAGCAGCAGCCAGCCCTCTTCATGGCTGGACCAAACCAAACCTAAAGAGACGCACAGCAGCAAAACCACAATAAGAGAATCACAGGAATCTGAAGCCAGCCTGAGAAATGCATTTCCTCTGTGAAAATTCACTGCAAAGCCACCAACAAACAGCCACAACAAACCCACTTTAATAAGAAATCTGTTAGTTCTGAAGTGAGTTGTTGACATATTGCACGGCCAGTAGCTTCCTTTCATTTACACAACGTGTAAAAAGTGATCAAGAACGAAAGTAATTTGGGTGAAATGTTATTCTAACAGCTTATTCTGTGATAATGAACTCAAAAACATCGAGTTACTTACGTGTATTTCCTGGTGAAGCTTCTGGAGACAAAACCGTGCTCATCCTTCCTCTCCTCGTGCTTGCCTAAGGACACAGACAACATACTTTTACCCAAATGTGACACTAATCTAAAAGGTACATTAACTTTAGGGAGTTGGAACTAAAAGAATGCATTATGGTGCACTAATTCTACAAGAAGACATCTTGTATGTATATTGTCAATTGAATTTGAACTAGCTATAACTTGCTTAAACACGTTTTTTTTCGCTTCGTCTTGTCTTGTCAGTAAAAGCCCAGTTGTAACTAATATCATTAATTATGGCTCAATTCAAGCATGTCACAAAAAGCCATTAGACTACATTGAGTCAGCGTGCACAATAGACAATTTCTCGGTTGTAAATGTGAACATTCCCAATGTGTCCTAGTTGCTGGTAAGCAGATTTTGTTAGCTTTGGACAGAGCCAAGCTAGCAGTTTTTTCCCCCGGTCTCCAGTCTTTATGTTAAGCTAAACCAGCTCCTTGCTCTAGCTCCGAGCTTCATATCAATTATTATTCTGTAGCCTGTAGGAGGCTATGCACTGGACATTTTCTTGGCACAAGAAAAGACAGGCAACCTCACAGGAAGTCACACAGTGGCAGGCCCTTCCAGTCTTTGTCTCCTGGTGTCAGCATCATATTTACTGCACAGGCATGAGAGTGGTACCAAACTTCTCAGCTAACTCACGCGTAGAAAGTGAATACGCGTATTTCTGAAAAGGTCAGGACATGTTTATTGAGCTAGTACTTTAGAGTGTTCCAGGGATGACGTATTTTTGTAGGCCAACCAGGAAGTTAGCATCGCCCTGTGTTCCCTCGACAAAAAGCCAATGTTATTTTTCCATTGGGTTTTGGATTATTGCAGAAAATAAGCTCTGTGGCAAAAAAACATTTATGATACTTACACGTTTTGTTCGGTAAAATAATCTAAACAAATGAACACCACTTCTATGATTTTTAAAGCAATCGGCAAAAGTAAAAAGCTAATGTTAGGCTATAAACGAGCTACACCATGGTCGCATGAGCGCGAATATACACAACGAGGCTGTAAAGGCGGACGTGTCGACGTGATGACGTTTAGTAGTATCGTTTCGCCACTTGTTAGCAACCGTAGAACCTTATGCCGTAGAACAAAACGTTAAAATTTCTTCAGCTTGTGTTAACCACAGACCTTATTTCGGGCGTCTAACTAAAAACCCATTGACTTCCAGACGAGGGAACCGGAAGTGCTAAAATGCTAACTCATTTCCAGGTTTTAGGACTCATTCCTGTAGCACTCTATAATCTACTGTATGTGTATTAGTGACACATACAAACAGCACAATGGCAGTGCTATTTTGTGTTTGTGGAGGCTTTGTGGTAGTTATTTTTATCTTCCCCGTGTAGCCACAGTCATACCAGCCATAGAAGATCCTCACGTCTCTCTGCACTACGATGCCTGGTTGTGATGTTGAAACATTGCCCCTTCATTCTGGCTCTAAATACAGTACTATGTTTGTTATGACAACAGGCTGATAAAGGTTACAGTCCTCGGGGAGCTGTTCCCTTTTCAACAGGACGACACTGCTACTGTAGTGTGAGTGTGGATGGGCCAAGTCTACACCTGTTCAGCTACTGCATGAAGGGTCATTAGTTCTGAGTGTGCATGAAAAGGACTAAAGAGGTTGCACTTTTGGTGTGTACACAAAACTCTTCACTAAAGCCGATGAGATCATCTTTAAACATATCATCCTTGATCTCTTGTGACAAGAGAAACATGAGGTGGCAAATTCCACTCGGACTAGACGCTGCGCTTTTGTTTATCTGTTCCTGACTATGCCCATTCTATCAGCAGTGAGGTATTGGCTATAGTCCGGCCCTGGACCATGGACCTGGACAAGATCCAGCAGTCCTTTTAAAGTAGCAGACACACTGGGTGAGTCACGGCTAAATCCCCTAATCTAAGAGCGTGATTCTTAGTGAAATGTCAGACAGAGAGGCTGAGACTGACTCAGAGAAAAGGGGAGCTCAAGGCCTCAGAGAGCTAAAGCTATTACAGTACATGATCCATTCAACACACATTTCTTCAGGTTTGCACATTTAGCTTTGGTCCTTCGCATGCATGGACGGACAATGAGAACATTTCACGGCAAAGAAGTGAAACCGGCTATTTAATAAAACAGTTTCTGCATTGTGTTCATCTGTGAGCTGCTGTAAAAGTCGACTCCCACATGTTGAATTGTGTGATGTTTTGCATCTAGAAGGCGTGCAGCCAAAAGCCCCCGCCCTCCAGTGTGCTGGAACTCAGGATATTGTCTCAACTTATTATGCAACTCTGCAGCAATGCATCCGCCTTGTGCTTGACCGAACAACAAGGTGTCCTGTCTTTATATCTTGTCTTATCTTTTATCTAAATGAGACATTATGTTATCTATGCATGTCCTGTACATATGCACAGTTTTAGATGTTATTACTTTTTTGTTAGATTGAGTGATCCAACTAAAGACTGGCTTTCCCTAACAGGAAATTACCTCAGGTTTTTAGTCTATAAGATTATGAAAATACTGTGTTCCTGCATGCACTAGGTCTTCAAACTTTTTGGGGTCAGGGACCAGTTAAAGGAGAGAAAATTTTCCAAGGACCCCCTCATAATCATAAAACAGTTTAAGCATTATGCTTACTATCATTTGTACTCTTAGATGACTATTTGTATGCAGGGGATCAGTGAAGGAGAAATGAGTGCTCACCAGTGATCTCCACCACGCCGTCCTTGGTCTTCACCACCAGCTCCTCAGGTGAGAAGTGGTTGACATCCAGCGACACCTTCCAGCTGTCTTGGGTCTGCTTGATCTCCGATATGCCGCTGCTCATCTGGCGGGACAGGGCACGAGCCTGCTGGGCCATCATGGGGGTTGGGTACATCATGGGGGCGTGGGGCACCATGGCGCCCATGGCGCTCATTTGGCCCATTTGGCCCATCTGGCCCATTTGGCCCATCTGGCCCATTTGGCCCATGGCGGCCATGTCTGGGGTCATGACGGAGGGACGCATGTAGCCCGGCCAGTGGGTGCTGGGGAATGTGGCGAAGTCCTCGGGCAGGGCCGGCATGCCAAAGGTCTGGTCGAAGATGCGGCTCTGGTGCCAGTCACGGAATGGGTCCCAGCTGGGGGTGCGTAGCAGGGTGAAGGGGATACGTCTCTCTGTCATGGCTGCTGTGTTTCGGCGGCGGAGGAGTGTTGCTGTAAAGGAGAGCTGCTGGCTGCAGATGAAGGCCTCTCTGGAAGTGTTTTCCCAACGTGCTGTCTGCCTCTCAGCTGAGAGCTTTTATACACACTGACACCACCCCTGTCAACAGAGCCCTCCCTTCCGATTCAAGCCCCCCAGCTCACACCCCCAACTCGTCTATGGAAAGCACTAGACTGTCTATTTGTGGCGGACGTTGCACTGGAATGGAATCCAACAGGGCGGCCCTCCCCAGTAACAGCTGCCAAGTGCACTGTTGAGCCTGCCCTGTGTAATCCCCCCCCAGCCCAACCCTAACCCCCTTCCTGCTGAACACATACAAACCCAGACTCGGATAAGACTAACATGCTATTTCTAACATGGCTCTTCATAAGCCATGATATGATATACAGTACAGACAGTACCATGCTATTATCAGCCTCATATTAAATACACAATGGAATGTCCATTTGAGACATGGATGTGACATTGCACACACCCATAAAAACACCATAAAAGGTTTAAAAGCCAAACAAGTTTGAGGTGATATTACTTCACCAAATGTCCAGATCCATCCTCAGCTCACTGAAATAATGACAGTAAGGAGGCGGTGGTGTAGGAACTAAGGAGACAAACAATTTGATCTACACATAATCCACAACATTCAGCTTCACAACTGGCTGTTATCAGATCAGTGTCGGTGACGTTTTCTGCAACCCCTCGTGTTATTAATGTCATAAACGGGGGGAATTAATAAGCTGCAGTTTCTCAAAGCTGCTGACAGCCTGTTATTACTACTGTGTGGCCTTATTGTATGTCACAGATGTGTTTCCTACCAGCGTCTTACTGGCACTCTGATGAGATGTTCTGCTTTTGGCAAAGGCTCCAGCGTTGCACCCTGTCACCCTGCACTTATAGGATCCAGCTACAATGTGAGTCAGAGGGTTCACAGCGTTCCACAGACACTCAGTCTGTATAATAGTCCACTTCTGAAAAATATCAAATACATTTTCAGAAGAATTCATCATGAAGAATAACTTTAAACCAAAAATGCTCACTTCCTGGTTGGCCTATAAAAATACGTCATCCCTGAAGCACTGTATTGTGGGAACCCCGTCTATGCAGGGACCCTGAGTCTGCAACCCAATGGGAAGAGAGTAGGATCATACACATGTAGATATGTATATATATCTGTGAGTAAGATCCCCAGACGTGAGATGTGTCACTTCTGTTAGCATTTTTTTTTTAATTTAATTTTACCAGATTTGAAAACCCTAATTTTTCTCTGCTCAAGTAGGCTAATACTACTAGTAGTAGTTGTGTAATGTTGTTTGTCATATTGTTATTCTTTCTTTAGTGTACAGTATTAGCTTTGAAAGAAATACTACAATACATTTTTACACAAGTTACGGTGAAGTGTTGTGTGACGGTGCATTTACCTTCTCATTGTCAGCAAGAAGGAGTTAAATTAATTAATTTTGTGACAGAAAAATAAATTATTATTCTCACTTCCGGGAACGGAAGGGCTGAAGGAAGTGACACATCTGTCTTCTTCTTCATGTGAAGATGGTTAGACGGTTCAGGTGGTTAATCACAGCAGAAGTGTAAGGTGTTGATATCTTCAGTCCCTAAAATAGACCACATCCTCCCGTCAGTTCGACAGAGCTGGAGAACATTCAAGCCCATTTGACTTTTCAAGTTGTCAGTCATGAGTTGAGTAGCAAGTATTGGAAGGTTCTCATCAGCGCCATCTGTAGGGAAATATAGGAACAACGCCTACATGACCTCATATCACATCACATCACTGCACCTGAAGTTAGAAAGAAATAGAACAACACTGGAGTATAATTATTTCCCCATTTGTTTCCGTTTATTGTCAGGTATAATAACTTGTACACTACAAACAATGATTTGTAGAACCAAAGGGGCAATGCTATACTTGGAATAAATTAACAGGTTTGCAGAGTATCATAGTTGGGTGACATAGAGGCCGGACGAATGGTAAGGAAGACTTCTAGGGTGATGATCCCTGATTGTATCACCAGTTTGTTTACCGTACTACTGAAGCTGTAGACAGAGGAGGCATTACAGAGCCTGGGACCTCTGACAGAAACACGTTGCGGCCCATTATACAGGGGTTTAGAATATGTGGTCGCTGGAGACATACAGTAGAATAATGGACTCTCCTCTCCGCACAGGGAGCTGTTTGAGGATGATCCTCAATACGAGCAGAGCCACAGTGGCGCGCATTAAAATGAACCACTACAATAGGCCGGGGGTGCCATAATGGCGGTCGTGGGAGTAGACTGTGGGCGAAGGCTCTGTTCCACTGGCTACAATCAGAGCATTTTATGAATCTTCACCCTTCTCACCTTCGCCACAATAAGAGACCGATTCAGTGTAAAACATGGACATATACAGAACATTTTCAAATGGGAATACGTTTGCAGCAATCTCGTCTTCAAAGCATGATCCGACTGCTTTACAGCTAAAAAATTGCTCAATAAATTAAATAATAAATAACCCAATAAATAAACAAATAAATACAGTAGAATCATAAATAGCTGTGGTCAACACAAATGTGTGCATGGAGACTTTTTGCAGACAGTTTTTCCTGTACAGTACCATACAGCAGCCTTAGGTGCAGGCTACAGTGGTGTACACATAAATAATTACCTCACTGGTCATTGCAGGGGAGGTACACACACACACACTCGCACTCTCTCTCACGCTGCACCCGATTTGTTATCAGGCCATTAAATAGGCGTTATCAGTCACTATAAGCACCATAGATGTGGGTCAGTAGGGGCCTACTACACTTACTACGTTGTAAAAGTGAAAGACAAACCTAAAAACGCATTCTAACGTTGTAAAACTGAATGAAACGTCACATTTTGAACACAAACAAAAAGGCTTGTTTAAGTTTAGGCAACAAAAATATAACTTCCTTTAGGTTTAGGCAACAAAAAAACAGTTACATTTAGGGAAAAACAGTGTTTTGGATTAAAATAACTACGAACACAAACAACTACACATTGTTGGTTTCACGCGGGATGCAAACTCTGGTCTACTGGGGGAAAACTGTGTTTTGTGTCCCATCCATCATCACCAACATCCACCCCTGATGGAGTTTCACACTGTCTTTGCCAAAGTGCCTGACTTCTTCCTCTGCTCCTGTCATAATTACTATGGTCACTAGAGGTCACTGTCGTGGAATTTTATACCTTCTTTTGGTGATCTACCATGTGAATAAATGATTAAACCTACTAGTGGGTGTAGTAGGCCCCTATTGATCCACATCTATGGGGCTTATACAGTATGATGACGGATAACGCCTATTTAATAGCCTGACAACAGTCTCAGGATTAGCAGAATCAACATAATTTAAACAGGGAAGAGTAAAAGTACATGATAAATAGTCCCAATCACCTCCGTATGCAGGTGGCTGACATACCGTATAGGCCAGTGGGGAGCACAGATGCACCCTGGCGCCTTTCATTCGGGCCAGGTATACTCTCCTTCCAGCAGCAAGTCTCTCCTGATGCATCATGCTAAACAAACCTCCTCAAACTAGATGGAATATACAGTGCATAGTTTACAAAGCCATAACTTAAGAGACTTTACATCTATACAGACAAACCTATACAATACAATTTTTATCATTAAAAAAAATCTTTTTTTTTCGCTCCCTATTTCATCCGCCGACTTGTTCTAACTTCTGTTGATCTCTGTGCTTCGATGAAATGGAAGTCTTTGGGGAGATGAGCACATGAGGGAGAAAAAAGTCTAATTTTCTGAACAGTAAGCCGTTGTGATGTTTCCTCTTTTTGTCTTCTACTCAGCTCCTATTCTTAGGATACATATATATATTTATATAGTATATATAGTTTTTAATGATTTCATTTTTGGTTGCGTTGTGGAAGAAGAGAAAGAAAGTGCTAACATACAGCGAGATTTGTTCTTTGGGCTCTACCAAAATTTAACTTTTGACGTGTGGTAACCCTTTAATACCTTGTTTACTGTACGTGAAGACATGAACAGCCAATTTCATAGTAATGTGCTATATCAAAATACATTTCTCCTCTTTGATACGGGCTCTGCGTTGGAGAGGGATAGTGGTCGAGGGCCCTGGACGGTACAGCACTGTGTTGTAGATCATGGTCGAACCAAAGCACAGTAAATGTAACAGGACTTCTCCTCTGTCTGTTTTTGTATTCCCTTCTGTGCTGCATTCAGAAGCCGGGGCTTTCGTAGCTGCTGCGGCTGTAGTAACTGTGGTGGCTGCGGGAGCGACTCTTGCTGCGGCTCCAGCTCCGGCTCTGGCTGTGGCTCCGGCTCCAGCTCCGGCTCCGGCTCCTGCTGTGGTTCCGGTTGTGGCTCCGGCTGTGGCTTCGGCTGCGGCTGTAGCTGCTGTAGCTGCGGCTACGGCTGCGGCTGGACCGCGAAGGGCTGCTGTCGTAGCTGGACGATGAAGGACTGGGACGGTAGTACGGGATTGGCCGCTTCCTGGCGCTGGGGGGAGAGGAGAGGGCGAGGGGGGGGATGGAGTGTTAACGGTTACATCAGACAAGTATGACGAGTTAGTGTCATGGACACGCTGTTGTCTGATGGATGTAAAAGACATGATGTATCAAGACAAGGTTTAGTTGGTTGAGAACAAATCAGGGTTAGGTAACAGAAGTGGTAGATCAGTACAGGATCTGAAAGAGAGCAGCGATATGGGTTAAAGCTGGAGTAGGCAGGTTGGAGCAAATATGATTAAATAAAAAAAGTTATTTTTATAAAATGGTCACTGTATCCTGACAGTATGAGACAGGTAATCTGAAAAAAATCATGTTCCTCTGTGTCCTCTGGTGCTCCTAATGGCATCTGCAAGATTTCAAAGACCGGAGGAAAACCACCAATCAGAGCTGATCTGGTGCCTTGCCGTCTCTGATGAGCTGTCAATCACTTGCTGTAAAATGAGAAAGTTTGTGACCCGGCAGCCGTGTTGAGATCAGTTGAGGAAATACCAAGCACCGCCCACCAGCCGGAGCAAACTTTCTCATTTTACAGCTAAACAGTACACTACAAGATGATTCTGAAAACGTTTTATGCGAGAAATAGGCATTACAGTAACAGAATGTCAATTCATATTTGATCAACGCTGCCTAGTTTGACCGTTTGATCAGAGTACGCGAGTGATTGACAGCTGCCTCCGTTGAATGAACAGCCAATAGGAACGCTCTCTCTCTGAAATGACCTGTGATTGGCCAAAGTCTCCCATCATGGGTTAGATTTTCTAATGCCTGAATACAGAGCCATGCGGAGGAAGTCTAGTTTTCTCTCAGAACACTTGAATTACAATATGCTGAAAGGTTATTATGGGATATTTGCTCAATGATGCCAAAAATATTCTGCCTACTGCTGCTTTAAAAAAAAGAAATAAAAAAGTCTGAGCTGTTCAGCCGCTCTCTCTCACACACTCTCTCACACACACAGCAGAGAAATGCATGTCGTTAGTTTAAGCTTAAGCTTAGATTGCCTTGTTAATAGCCACCCTGGAAGTGCTTCCTGTAAGGTAATTAGCTGTTAGTTCCCAAAAGAACCTCATCTTCTCAGTGGAGGCCGACACCCGGAGAAATCAACAGTCAACAGTGCGGGGAGAGATAAACGCTATCAAGGTATCCCTGCTGCTACAAGGTGTGTTTCACCTTGTCATTTCAGCAGCATGTAGATAACTCAGCCTGAGCTTTTGTCTTCTATATCTGCCAGGGAAACCCAACAGAGAGATATCCTCTTATGTAAACCTTGATAGCATTTTAATCTCTGCATCCCTGTGTGTTACATTAGTGCAGAACCGCAGACGGGTGCAGCTTTAGAGTTGGTGTGAGTTTCTGAGATGAGGGAGCAGAAAGAGGACAGAAAAAAAGAACAGGAGGAGGCCAGGTTTACTCAGGGGAGCTCTGATGGTTTGCTGTTCGGCCGAGCTTCGGGAGTCAGACTAGTCGGGTCCTGCTGCACGGCAACTGTTACCAGGGTAACTAGCCTGCGGCAGCTCAGTTCGGCAGCATCCCGTCGTCTTGGCGTCAGGACCTTTAGGACCGCAGTGAAAGATGACAAGGTACACACATTTCACCCATGTCTATTAACACTAGTATGAGAGGGCAGAGAGGTGACATGAGAGTCTTTATAACACCACAGAAACACTTTTCACAGAGATGTGGGAGTTTTCTCTTTATGTTCTAATAACTAACTACATTTCAAGTGCAACAAGCCTAAAGGAGTGTCTATGGGAAAACATCATCAACTGATAAATAAGAAGCTATCAAAACAGTTTAAAGAAAAGAGATTATAGATAATTTAACTCTAATTCAAACATATTTTCTTGAGCAGAGGGGGATACAAGATACACTCTCAGTATGGAGGAGCCTTGTAAATGATTAACAAGCAATTCATTGATTCATATTTAATGGAACAATAAAAAAATACCACACAAACAAATCAGAACATCAATAAATAAAGAGACCAAACAAGCTCAATAAATCGATACAGATTAGTAATCATTAGGGCTGTCAAAGTTAACTCGATAATAACGTGTTAATGCAAATCCGTTTTAACACTACTGATTTCTTTAATGCATTAACGCAATCGATCTTTCGGAAGTTGTAGCGGGCTCAGTTTTAAAGCTAGAAGTGAAGATGCTTGCATATGAAACTAGAAAACATAATCCATCGGTACCAACCATGTCATACTAGCTTGTCATGAAGGAGGCTAAATTAGGGGTCCCTTGACCTCTGACCTCCAGATATGTGAATGTAAATGGGTTCTATGGGTACCCACGAGTCTCCCCTTTACAGACATGCCCACTTTATGATAATCACATGCAGTTTGGGGCAAGTCATAGTCAAGTCAGCACACTGACACACTGACAGCTGTTGTTGCCTGTTGGGCTGCAGTTTGCCATGTTATGATTTGAGCATATTTTTTATGCTAAATGCAGTACCTGTGAGGGTTCCTGGACAATGTTTGTCATTGTTTTGTGTTGTTAATTGATTTCCAATAATCAATATATACATAAATTTGCATAAAGCAAGCATACAGTATTTGTCCACTCCCATGTTGATAAGAGTATTAAATATTTGACAAATCTCCCTTTAAGAGACATTTTGAACAGATAAAAAATATGTGATAAAATATTTTAATCGATTGACAGCCCTTGAAATCATACTTCATTTCTGTATCGATTTTTATGCCCTTATTGTTATGTACACACAGTTACCAGTTTATTAGGCACAGCTGGCTAAAACTACAACAATCCTAAATAAATACCCACCTTCATGACAGTTCTAATGTTGAAATTATTTAAGAGACTTGTTGAGTCAACTTTACGGTCATTTTGGAGGGTATAGTTTGTGTTGCTATTGAATTGTGTTGCATTATACAGAGAGATGGCTCTGTTGTTAAGCCTACCCTCATTGATAGAAATGGATAGAAACACCTGCCAGTAAAACACAATACAGTTCAACAGCACTACAAACTACATCCTGCAGACTGCAGGCACTATTCAGGGCTAAAAAAAGTAGTTCCTCTGCATGTTTTGGGGGTAAAAACCCCAACAATAATAAATAGTTTAATCTGTATTTATGTAGAGTTATTATCAGGGTTGGGAGGGTTACTTTAGAAATGTAATCCGATATAATTACTCATTACCTACCTACCTATTACTTTCCATTTTTGGATTACCTCAATACCAAATATGCAAATAAAGACGAGAAAAGAAAAATGCTGAAATTTCACCATTATTTTGTATGTAAAGGAGAAAAGAGGAACAACATCACAGTAGAGTGCCAGTTCTGCCTTCCAGCTGTGAAAATGCTGTCATCGTCCAAGGACTCGAATCATTGGCACATTAGTGACTGGATTTTAACTTGGAGCAGCTGCAGCAGCAGTACACACATAGATTAAATTAAATGAACCTCCATGCACATTTCTACGCCGTTTCATGTAATCCGTTACTCCCCAAGCCTGGCTAATACTCTCCAATGTTAGACTTTGAACGTTGAGGCAGTAAACGACAGTCCTTTCTCGAGGAAAGTAAACATGATTATAGGGTTATTGCATTAACAATACAGCCATTTACATTAACATTTCTAATATTTTTGTTTTGTTATATTACTGTGGAAAGCACAATAACCAATTTCATCATAATTTGTTTTTAGCTAGATTGATATAAATGTAGAAAAGCAGGAAATAGCATTTTCTGTTTGGCTGGAGAACCTCTAAACCGAACCAAACCTACACCCTCATCCACTTGGGCCTGCAGTTTTGCATTTCTACTCTACACAAAGGATTTAATGGACCTGGATGTAGTTCTTAAAATGTTCACTTGTGAGTTAGAGCAGGAAGAAACTCCCTCATTTTATTTCTTTTTGCTTGTAATTGTTGTAATTTCAGCTGTAAAAGAGCCAAGTTTGGCCCAGCATGAGTGCAGTGCAGTTCAATGATGGGAAGTGTTTTAACTGCAGAGTGTTACCTCCGGCAAAAGTGTGTCATGTTAAAGTGCTGTTAATTCCAGACGTAAAAAGGTCTGAAAGTGAAATTTCACACAAACGAACCACCTCATGGGAGCCGTATTACTCTGTGTTCACACAGTAGATAAGCTTTGAATAAATGTATGATCTGATAGAAATCTTTAAATACTATCAGGAGGAGGTTGATGATGCTGGACAGCTGTGTTACCTGGTGATCCTGCGAGCCTCCATGAAGCTGGGGGAATCTCTTCTCCGTTTGCGAATGGGTGAGTAGCTGCGTGAGCGGCGGCGAGCTCGGCTGTCGGTGTCGGAGCGGTTGGGGCTGTCCCTCTCTCTGAATGACACACAGAACACCATCAGAACACGAGATGACAGTCTAACTATGAGCTGAAAGGAATCCATTGCTACCAACCATGTCATACTAGCTTGTCACGAAGGAGGCTAAATAAGGGGTCCCTTGAACTCTGACCTCAAGATATGTGAATGAAAATGGGTTCTATGGGTACCCACGAGTCTCCCCTTTACAGACATGCCCACTTTATGATAATCACATGCAGTTTTGGGGCAAGTCATAGTCAAGTCAGCACACTGACACACTGACAGCTGTTGTTGCCTGTTGGGAGCTGAGAGAAAAGAGAGCGAGCTTTCACCTGGAGTTGTTCTGTCTGTTATGCGGGGACTTGGCCTTGCTGGGGCCTCGGTCTCTGGAGGCGGAGCGCGAGGACGAGCGCCCGCTGCTCCAGGAGCTGCTGCGCTGCCGGAGGTTGGGTTTGCTCCGGGACTCCTCTTTCTTCCTGCCCGACGTGTGCGGGTGGCGTCCCGGGGATGCCGACTGGCTCCGGTGGTGTGCCTGACCCCGACTGGAGCGGTGGTGACGCTTGGAAGAGTGGCCACCTTTTGTCCTGGGGTAACGGGCAGGATAATACAGCAAATGTCAGATAATTCTCTCACACTGGCAAAGCAAATCTACATGAAGTCCTACAGTGAGAGACAAATGGAAGCCGGGTTTCCACCAAACTGAGATTGGGACTTTTAGTCCCAGGAACTACTTTTCAAGGAACTTAAAGGTTCCTTCAGCCCACTGTTGTCTGCGTTGTTACCGCGGTCTAAAGACCTGCGAAGATTAGGCAAATTATTCTGCTGAAGTATGAAAAAGAAACATGACATGGGACGAGGGCTGCAGGCAGGGCTGGCTCTAGCCCTTTTGGTGCCCTAGGCGAAATTCGGATTTGGGGGCCCCCCCCATGCAGAAAATGAGGAAGAATATATATTATTATTATTACTCGTGATCTCTCTCTCTTTTTCTGTTCTCTCTCTTTTACTGTTTTTTTTAAAATGAGTCGAGAGGCCGACAGCAGAGCCTAACTTTACTTTTAATGTTATCAAACAAAGACAAATGCTCTCCCCTCATCCTTAAGTGGTCCTAAATCGATACCAGACTACTTCCTTATTTATGAATGAAGCGGTACACGAGTTGAAGCCGCGGAAGCAGCAGCACTGTGTGTGTTTTACTATTCTGAAACAGTCATCCCTGCAAATTCAACCCTGAAAGTTGCGGTACTTTCAGAAAGTACTAACCCCTTTTTGGAGGGTAAAACGGCCCCGTAAAATGTCACTGGAACTTAATTTAGACCCTGGTCCGTGCGGTCAAACCGTAATGAGTTTTTCAAAAGGTTCCTAGTTCCCAGGGGAAAGTTCCTGCAGTGGAAACAGGCCTTTAGTGCTTACTTTCTCTGGTGGCGAGAGTTCCTCCCTCTGTGAGTGTGGTTGTGCTGGGAGTGGGCTGAGTCGCTGCTGTGAGCAGGGGAGTGGGAGGTCTTATTCGGGCCTCTCTGGCTCCCTCTCCTCCCCGACGTCTGGGTGAAGGAGCTCCCTACAGCCGCGTTCCTGCCGTCCACACTCCCAGCCTCTCCCGGCGCGCACATCGGTCCCGTTTGGCTCCTGCCGGGGGTGCCGTGGAGCTTGTGCTCTCTCAGCAGAGCGGACTGGATGCTCGCAGAGCTAGCGGTCAGCAGACGGAGCTTCTGTAGAAAAAATGATGACCAACAAAGGAAAAAAAAGAAAGAAAAAAAAAAGAAAAAAGGACAAAAAGAGCATTAGAGTGTTTTCAGGCTGGTGATTGAGCGCTACGGTGTACTTGCCAAAAGAAGGTAAACATCTAAAAGAAAAAAGGTCTAGGTTTTCTCCATATGGCTTATAGATAGTCCTCTATGGTGCAGCGCATGCAATACTTGGCATGCAAACCCATAATGAGTTGAAGAAATCATAATCGCAAAAACAAACAAAAAAACTAGGAGGAGGAGGAAGAGAGGGAAAAAAATAAACAAAACTGTGAACCAAATAAGTTTAAGAGCAAAGGCAGAAAGTACAGAGCTACAGATTTTGTAGAGAAGAAAAAAGAGGACTTTTTTTTTTTTTTTTTTTTTTTTTAGTAATGGTTAAAAAAAAATGAAACAAAACAGAAAGAGAAGACAACTTGACGGAACATCACAGAAATGGAAGGAACAAAATAAAGATCACAATTATTGAATCAATCGAATCAGAAAACAAATCGTCTGCTACTCAATTTTCTCTTTCTGGATATTTTTTTCCTGTAGACAATTGCTGAGATGTGAACAGCGACCCATTTTCTTTGTTTTTTTTTTAATGGTTACTCTTGTTTAACTCCCTTCTGGTTAACATCCACTTACCAATAAAGTGGTATTCCCTCCTTTAGTAGGTAAGGTATGAAGAAAAGGGAAAAGTGGGGCAACATAAGTGCATCATTAGATTCACAAAATGCAAGAGAAAAAGACACAAAACCCTTCCCTGCCAGTGACTCATGAGACAATGCATGGAAATCAATGGAAAAGAACTCAAAAGCAAAGAGGACAACCACAATGTGCAGGGAATCCCTCACACAGAGAGTAAATCCTCCGGGCCCAGTCACCTTCCTAAACATCAGAGAGCAACTGGCTGGCGAGAGTTGAAGGTATTTCCTTCACCATTTGTCTCTCCATGTAGCATCAACCACGGGGCAGGTGGACACGATTACAGGCTAACTACCTTAGCTTCTACTGCTTACAATCAGCGTTTGTGCTCATGGGCTTTGATACGGGGCACTTATAGGTTAGTTAACACAATAGCCAACTTTAATTTTAATGTAGTTCCAGGGAGTTGTTGCTACATAACAACAGTGAGTGTTGGGTTCAAGAACATCTTATGGCAATCAAAGGTTATTTTGGGGGGAATTGACTAATGTTAGAACCCCAGAACAGAATTTGGTCAGTGAAAGGTCTGTAAAATTGCATCTAACTGATAAAACAATAACAATATGATGGGATCTTTTGGGGTTTTAAAGTGCAAAGCTACTTTTATAGTCATGACTAGACTCAATTACCTTGAAGCTGGCTAGTTTTTAAAATGACCACTGTCTTAAAAGATGAGGCGGGTAATATTCTGTATTTTTCTTATTGTCAATAAATCCAACCCAAAGACCAAAATCAACAATGAATTGAACATAGGCACTGTAGTTTATTTTGAGACATCATACACTCACATAGACTGTCTAAATACTAACTAGAGCACCAAATGTGTATTAATCCACGACTGAAAATAGTCCCCAACAAATGCACTATTTACTCCAGTCTGAGTAACATTTGATAAAAACTACAGTGCCCAGGTGTTTTAGGAAACAATAGAGCCTTACCGAGAGCAGCTAGCTCGGCTCTATGAAATGGAAATGTGTGTCTGTCAGTCGCCTGGTCAACTTTTGGTCCAGACTGAAATAACTCAACAACTATTAGATGATTTGTCATTTTGTACTGGCATTCATGCTCCCCAGAGGATGAATCCTACTGATCCTGTGATCCCTTGGTCTAGTGCCAGCATCAGGTCAAATTTATTTTGTTCAGAACTTTGGTTTATGACCGAATATATGCAAAACTAGTGACTTACTCTGTACTTTATGTTTAGTGCTGGCGCGTTGTACCACAGGAAAACAATGGTTTTGCTGGCGACGCGTCTCGGTGTGATCAGCCCCTTAGCATGCTGACGTTAGCATTTAGCTCAAAGGACCACTGTCTAGCCTTACTGAGCCGCTAGTGTGGCTGTAGACTCTTAGTCTTGATTAATAATAAAACTACATATTTATGACCCTTTTTAAAAAAAAAATATTACATCTTCAGTGGGAACTAATAGCAAAGAGTTCAGAAGTAAAGAGACAACATTTTTTTTGACAACAGCCGCTGCCAGTGTTTTGGACTAAATATGCTTACTATATTTATAATATTTTATAGTTCAACACAGGTCCTTTCAGTAGAATATGACAAAAGAATAGAATCATTTAGTTTTACTTTTGTACGGCACTTTTTAGGTGGTCATTTTTCTGGCATCCGGTAGTTGCTTTCAGTCTAAAATGGCAGAAGCGTAGCTTTGCTGATGGCGTTGCAACGGAACGAACAATTGACTTTCACCTCTTGGCAATATACGTTCTTTGCTAATAAGTGCCAGAGTCACAATACAGAAGTCAGAAAGTATTGACAGATTAACACATTGTTGGTTTAGGTCTTTTCAAGGGATTTGTTCAGAGTAAGAAAAACATGCAATGATTAATGCCAGCCGTATCCTGTCAACTGCGTATGGTAGAGGGTGAGTTAAAATATATTCAAAATCACTATTTTAAGCATTGGACAAAAATAGAACTTGGATAAGTGATTCAGTGGGAGTTGGGGACTGAGACATGTGATGCACAGTTATACACTGCTCATTGTAAGCAGGTCATATAAAAAGAGTGTAAATCTCCCAAAGGCGTTCTGTATGAAACCAAACACAGCCGGCTCTTGCGCATGCATTACAATGTGCTGTCTGAACTGCTTCGTAATCTACGATACAACAAAAGCACCGACTGGTCCTTGCAAAAAAGAAGAGCCGTTCTATACGAGAGAGAGAAGACAACTAAGCGGTATAATAAGAAGACACACAACCACTGGTGCTTATGACAGTTGTTAGAAACAGTCGTGGAAATCAATATGGTGAAAATCATAAGACGAATGTACTAATTCACCAACAAACAGAGAGATGCTGGACAAACAGGAATGCATTCTACCAAAACAGAAAGAAAAGAAAACTGGAGAAAGAAATGGACCTGGAAGATAGAGCGGGATATTGGACTTCAGAATGAAGTTAAGGAGGAAAGAGAAAAACCAGAGCTCTACGTAAATCCAATCATAATTGATGAAGTAAAATCAATTTGGTTAGAGACCATTGGTAAATAACAGAAAGAGAGAGAGAGAGAGAGAGAAAGAGAGAGAGAAACATTGACGTCACTCAGGCTAGGGTGCTTGTCACATTCTCATCTGCATAAAGATCACGTGCGTAGGCAAAGCATTACCTACCTTCCATTTCAATCAGTGACACGTATGCAATATCAACAAAAAAAAGGAAAGAAAGAAAAAAAGAAAAAAGGAGAAAGGAATGTTCTCCGCAGCGAAATGGGAAAAAGACAATGACCTCTTTTAGTATCAAAGCTACATACTGTGTCCAGAGACTAAGGAGAAATAAACAAACCAAAAAGTACAAAGAAAATAGAGGGGAGAAAATAAAAATAAAAATCCAGATGGAATTCAAATCAAACTAAAATTAGAAACAAAGGATGAATCTATAAACTACATGATTTGCTTTGTCTTTTTCGCTTGTACAAATGCAGCCATATTTGTATCAAAACGGGGGAGGGGGTTAGGTGGGGGATAGAGGTAAGCGGATAGAGTTAATTGTCATATTAGTGGACATCCATGTAGAGTAGAGTAGCTAGGAGGAAGGGAGGAGGAGGAGGAGGAGGAGGGAGGACATGCAGAGCTGGCAGATGTGAAAGATATGTGGGAAGTAAAATGCCAGGACAACAAGAGTGAGACGTGAGTCACACATGACACAGATGAACAGGTAGGAGAGGAGGAGGAGGAAGAGGAAGGGGAGGTAGAAGAGTGTTGGAGGGGCAGTCACTGCTAAGATGGACAACTAGAGAGTCAGCACATTTGAAAGGGACCCCAGTCACATTTTGGCCTGGGTCTTCGTCAGTAGCAGCACTTCTCTACTTTTGGACGTCAGCCCAACTTTCTTCCAGGCAATCTTTTTTATTAATTTATCACTATAAACGCAGGTATGGAGAGAGAGAGAGAGCTTAAGGAGCTTTGTCAAATCTGCTGTTTAGCGTCAACAGGGGAGCTTACATTCAAAAATGGCTTGGGTCCCTTTAAAATAACAATCATGTTAAGACATGTGTGAGTTGTCCTAGTTATTTTCAAGAGTCCATGTACTTGTGTTTTGAAGTGTTTGAAGACATCCATTAACAATGAGCAAGAGGACGACTGGCCCAGTTTGGGACCGTCTCATTCGCTGAGTAGGAGGAGACAGTCCCGGATGCTTCCCCTTGAAGAGCTTGGGGGAAGCGGCTGAATGTCGCTCTGTATCAGAGGTGGGGAAGTTAAGCACATGTTTTACCAAACTAGTCAGATAGTCCTCAAAACATAGTATTAGAATACGCCATCGATTAAAGATCAATCTCATCTTTGTGCAGTGCCCTCGTCTTCTTTGACTTATTCCAGTGCACCAAGACGAACCCTGTGGCCGGAGAGCAGTAAACACCCGGAAGACTCCCGACAGACCGATAGACTAAAAGGACTGTACGTAGCACCCGTGACATCACCCGTTGGTTTGTGGACTACGGTTTTGAAGCCTCAAGTTTATCAATTTGGCCGTCGCATCTTGGTTTTGGCTGTCGCCATCTTGGTTTTTTGCAACCAGAAGTGACACAAGAGGGTGGAGCTAAGTACAACCGAACGCTGAATAAGACATTTTCAGGCAACCAAAAGGTTACAATTAACTTTCATGAACTAAAAACCCACTGTGAAAGGGTTAAAGTTCTAACACGAAAACACAGACAACTCCCAGACCGGACAACACCATGGTAGTGACCTGTCAATCACAAGGTAGCCACGCCCTAAAGCATACCTCTCACATCAGGATCTAACCTAAATACTCATTCACACATCAATGGCACAGCCCTAGGGAGCAATTTGGGGTTAAGTATCTTGCTCATGGACACTTCGACATGTGACTGGATCGAACCGCCGATCATCCGATTGGTGGGCGACCCGCTCTACCTCTGAGCCACGGCCGCAACAGCACTGAGCTGTGCCCTCTTCATTAATTGATATTTCTTGTATATGCTCTATCAGGCAGACAATGTGAACAGAGCTGCTCGAATTAGAAAAGAAAGTTGTAATACAGAAATTGAAAAGTAACTTATACTGAAGAGACTCTTCATTGTGCTTTTCAAAAGCTGATTAACTAGAGGTTATGTCTGCATGAATATTCATAATAGATATAATGTCCCCGGTGTATGCACTGGGGCGGTTTGCAGCCAAGTG
>CAKAKR010062116.1:1554-15162 GCA_916700685.1 Adelosebastes latens | reverse complement strand
CTGGCCCAGTTTGGGACCGTCTCATTCGCTGAGTAGGAGGAGACAGTCCCGGATGCTTCCCCTTGAAGAGCTTGGGGGAAGCGGCTGAGCGTTGCTCTGTATCAGAGGTGGGGAAGTTAAGCACATGTTTTACCAAACTAGCCAGATAGTCCTCAAAAGTATTAGAATACGCCATCGATTAAAGATCAATCTCATCTTTGTGGAGTGCCGCGTCTTCTTTGACTTATTCCGGTACACCAAGACAAACCCATTATTGCCCCCTGTGGCCAGAGAGCATTAAACACCTGGAAGACTCCCGACAGACCCATAGACTAAAAGGACTGGACGTAGCACCCGTGACATCACCCATTGGTTTGTGGACTACGGTTTTGAAGCCTAAAGTTTGGCATTTTCTGTTTCTGTTTTCTGTTTTGGCCGTCGCCATCTTGGTTTCTTGCAACCAGAAGTGACACAAGAGCAACCAAACGCGGAATAAGACATTTTCAGGTGACCAAAATGTTACAATTAACTCTAGTGAACTGAAAACACACTGTGAAAGGGTTAAAGTTCTAACACGAAAACACAGACAACTCCCAGACCGGACAACGCCGTGGTAGTGACCTGTCAATCACAAGGTAGCCACGCCCTAAAGCATCCCCTGCTTTATGGTCTATTTGACTCTAAATGGGACCATAATTTACTAAATGAACATCATGCTGTATTGAAGAAGACTTGAAACTAGCGATTGAGACCATAAACTCATGTTTACAGTGTTTACTGAGGTAATAAATCAAGTGAAAAGTAGGCTCATTTTCTCATAGACTTCTATACAATCGGACTTCTTTTTGCAACCAGAGGAGTCGCCCCCTGCTGGCTGTTAGATAAAATGCGAGTTTAAGGCACTTCAGCATTGGCTTCACTTTTCAGAACCGGAGGTTGCCCACTGGACAGACCATTATGACCTGCAAGGCGAGGGTCACGTCACCGACAGAGGTGGCTGAATGGCACTCCCCTAGCGAGCTAATCTGCTAGCATGTTTACTGCGGTGTACTAGTAAGCCTAATGACTGTGGGTTTACCATTGTTTTATGAGTTTTTCTTTGAAAAAGAAGAGTATGATGGATACATTTTAGTAGGAATTCAATATTGAAAATATGGGTTTTTGTTGAATAATTGAATGGTAAATGGACTTGCATTTTTACACTACATGTCAGCATTCACACACTGATAGCAGAGGCTGCCATGCAAGGTGAAAACCTGCCCATCAGGATCTAATCTAATTACTCTTTAACACACCGATGGCACAGCCTTTGGGATCAATTTGGGGTTAAGTATCTTGCTCATGGACACTTCGACATGTGACTGGATCGAACCGCCGATCATCAGATTGGTCGGCGACCCGCTCTACCTCTGAGCCACGGCCGCAACAGTACTGAGCTGTGCCCTCTTCATTAATTGATATTTCTTGTATATGCTCTATCAGGCAGACAATGTGAACAGAGCTGCTCAAATTAGAAAAGAAAGTTGTAATACAGAAATTGAAAAGTAACTTATACTGAAGAGACTCTTCATTGTGCTTTTCAAAAGCTGATTAACTAGAGGTTATGTCTGCATGAATATTCATAATAGATATAATGTCCCCGGTGTATGCACTGGGGCGGTTTGCAGCCAAGTGTGAAGCGGTCGGGATGAGAGGCTGAGGCCATGGTGCTCTGCCGTAAACCGGTGGATTGCTCCCTCCGGGTTAGGAGTGAGTCACTGCCCCAAGCGAGGGAGTTCAAGTATCTCGGGTCCTGTTCACAAGTGAGGGTAAAATGGAGCGGGAGATGGACAGATAACTTTGCCGGAAGGCAAAGCTCTCGATTTATCAGTCCATCTACGTTCCAACCCTCACCTATGGTCATGAGCTTTGGGTAGCGACCGAAAGAATGAGATCGCGGATACAAGCGGCCAAAATGAGCTTCCTTAGAGATAGGGTGAGGAGCTCAGACATCCGGAGGGAGCTCGGAGTAGAGGGGCCAGCTGAGGTGGTCCGGGCATCTGATCAGGATGTCTCCTGGATGCCTCCCTTTGGAGGTTTTCTGGGCACGTCCAACTGGTATGAGGCCCTGAGGTAGACCCAGAACACGCTGGAGAGATTATATATCTCGTCTGGCCTGGAAACGCCTCGGTGTACCCCAGGAACAGCTGGAAAACGTTGCTGGGGAGAGGGACATCTGGAATTCCCGCTAAGACTGCTGCCCCCGCGACCCGGCCCCGGATAAGCGGAAGAAAATGGATGGATGGATATAATGTCATACTTTGGAGAACGCTTGGCCTGCTACAAGTCTTATAGTTTCTTTCTCTAATAATAATAGAGTGTTACCAATCTTCTTCACTGATAAAACTAGCCTACTGACACCTTCAGTCACGTGATCCTCGCTGGTCGAAGTGGTCTGTCAAGAGTCTCCTGTTAACATCCGCTAGAACTATGGTTGGTGGGCACCGCAGTTGTTGAGGGTGTTTTCCTCCCATTGGCCACAAGGAGCAGCAAGGAGTACATTCAACACTCAAAAACAAACTTGTTATAAGCTGCACAAAGGTAAGATTTATAATGGAAATATTTTCAAGAGCGAAGGCTTCAAGGAGAAGGACTGACTTGTTGGTTTGGCAAATACATGTCTGCTTAACTTCTCCACCTCTGATAAAGAGCCGTGCTCAGCCGTTTCTCTAAGCTTCTCTATGGGAAGCATCCGGGATCGTCCCCCCACACGGTGCATGAGACAGTTCCAAACGGGGCTAGAGGACGACTACAGGAACACAAACTGAGATGATAGATAGACAACCAGAGCTGCTATACAGAACATTTGCTAAACCACACAACTGCTGCAGTAAAAATCAGTAAAATCCAGGATCTGTCACACATAAACCATCCTCCTGTGCAGAGATTTCAGTTTGGGGATTATCACGAAAGTTAGCTTTTGGTGGAGATTAAGAATGGCAACATCACCTTATGCTACGAAGATGCTGCTTTAAAAAAAAATGGGAGCCAATTAAATGCTCCTGTTTCACTACATCCCAACTGAATGGCTCAAAAGTACATGATCAAACAGACCTCCCATGCCATTCTCCACTGGCCTGAGAAGATAAGAGTAGAAACAAACACTGCCACCTAGGGGCAACATGCACATCGACATGGTAAAGTAAAGCAGTAGAGAGGAGCGTGTGTTTAACTCCTGCTGGTTTTGGCAGGAGCTGTCGGACGCCTGGAGGAGAAGAGGATCTATCACTGAGCAGAGCATGTGCTTGAGAAGAAAGACAACTGTATTGACAAGAAGAAACTAATACACATACCCAGTTAACCTACTTGGTCCGGTTCCAAAGCATTTGAGTGCTTTTTATATAAACGAGACAGAGAGATTTGGGCATTTATTCATGGGTAAATACCACTTAAATAGATAAGGACAAAATAAAGAAACAGTAATGAATGAAATAAGCAGAGAGAAAGAGAGAAAGAGACCAGATAAGACCTCACACATGCAAGCTGGAGTAGAAAATAGAAGACATCTGCTGGTTTTCTGCCCATTTAGATGCTTATTCAACAGAGAAAGATGATTTTACAAGCGATCCCTTCAGTCTAAGTGTTTTATTTCAACATAATCGGCTGTCATCCTACTGCAGCTCTGATGATCCATTTACAGTACGGAGTAGCAAGGTTGTCTCCATAATAGCAGAAAGTGATTTAAAACTCAGTGCCTTTTAGGTAATCAGAGACTAAAATATGTTTATTTTCTAAACTGAACCGGTAGAGAGGAGTATATATGATTTATTACGCTTTAGGAGCCTATTATGGACAGTATGTGGTGCAGTTTATTTTAAGAACGGAGCTGTAAACCCTTTATTACTCAGAGGGTCCACCATGGGTCATAATTTGCATTAATTTGCACAACAGTTTTAGGATGCGGCTCGCTTCTATGGAAGATTTAAAGTACCTTTAAAACAAACAAGGAGCAGTTCCAAATTGAACAGGTAGAGGGGAGTATATATAGGATTTATAACACTTTAGGAGCCTATTATGGAGAGTACGTGGTGCAGTTTATTTTATGAACAGAGTCGTAAACCCTTTATTACTCAGAGGGTCCCCCCTGGGTCATAATTTGGATTCATTTGCACAACATAGTTTTAAGATGCGGCCCGCCGCTATGGAAGATATAAAATGCCTACATAACAAGAAATCAAACAAAGAAATGAAGTGAAATACAATACACTGTTATCTATGCATTAACTGTGTCACAATTATTTAGCTTTTGCTATTGACTTTACATTTATTTACATTTCTGATGTATGTATGATGCAATTTAATTTAAAAAAGAGAATGTTCCCTTGCACCTCCTCATGAAAACTAACGACAATGCTTTACATTTTGTACTGGCAGGTTTATGCTGCTCTCTGCTGGACATCAAGGAAATGCAATACACCTCTTCACTTTGTTGTGATTTGATTTTAACGACACAATAAAATGAAAAATAATAATAAAAAAATAAATATTTTGACATTAAAATCCCTCATTTCTCTTACTGTAAAATATTTTGATGACTCTTCTTGAACTCGGCGGTTACTTAAATTTATCCAATCAAATGTGATTTGATATAAAACCACACTTGACTGTTAGCTTGTGGTTAGCTTGTAGAGCAATATCGTGGTAGGAGGTGAGTGTGTGTGTTTGGATTTCAGCTGGCGATAACTGTTTTTCCAACAAAGGTATAATTGATTAATTTAACGCTCATCCTTCTCTCTGTAGGATTTGATTTAAATCCCTCTTGTAGCTAAACCCTGCCCACATATACCACTTCCTGTGTGAATAAATCACACTACAGAAGCTATAAAATGATGCTCAAACTTTCATTTCACTGTGACTTCAATGTGGCATGGGAAATTCATGTCAACGTGAAAAACAATTCAGTTATTAAAAGACAAAAAGTCTTTTCACATATGATTTTCACATAATTATGCAATAAAATCATATGTCACGATGTGTATTGTATTTCCATTGATTTCTTTGTTTGATTTGTTTTTACTGAGGCATTTTAAATCTTCCATACAGCCGAGCACAAACTGATACCTGGGACGGAGAGCTGCACCTCGTTACAAATAATTTTGCATGTTTGGATCAAGACTCCATTAGTAATTGGATTTGTCAGTTCAAGGAGAAATGGCAGATTGTTATCACTTTAAAGCACCATCAGACGTCTTATTGTGACTCTCGCAACTTAATTATGACTTTATCTGTGGTTAAAATCAAATCTCATTCCGGATAGACACTTTGATATTTCTTCATGGTCATGGACCTTTGGGGGGGAGCAAATGTCTTAAGTAGTCATACCTATCCCTGGCTCAACTTTTTTTTTTATTTGTCCTATGCCTTAGCAGGCACTCGCTCTGAAGAAACAACACATATTTTTGCTCATTCATTTGGAAACATCGTGTGCCAGTGCGGCTCATATTTCCATCCGAGGTGCTGTATGCCAATGTTGTGCTTCGACTCAGAGGATGTGTGCTGAACAGAAACACTAGAACCTCTCTTGTCTTTGCTCCCTCTGTTACCGGCAAACAACAAGAACAAACTAAAAAAACAAGATGGCAGAGGAGTCAAAGAGAGCCAGAAACAAAGCAGCAGGAGCGGCAGGTTTTACACAGGACAGGAGTGTCTTTTACACGTCAGAAATAATAATATTCATAATATAAACTGGCCTAGGAATAACTGATAGCAGAATGAAAAAAAAAAATCTTTCAATATCAAACAAGATGAGAATTCAATGTCAACCAACACAAGAGGAGCAGGATAAAACTCATTTGTAGAGACTGTGGCAGATACCGTTTTGGAGTGGGTGAGGGGGAGGGTGGGGGGTTGTGGGAGCAAAATAGAGGAGATTACATACATCGTGCCCTTTCTCGCCCTCGCCGTGGTTGAGTCTGCCGGCCTTGCCGTTGCGGCTCCGCTGGGTGTGGTCCCCGTTGTGCCACGCGGCGGGGGTGTTGGTGCCCGGGGACAGCGAGGTGCCGGACGCTTTTTGTCCTTCTGTCTTGTGCTTGGAGTTCAGTCTGGAAGAGCAGAGCCACACAGCAACACAGCAGGTAAAGCACAGCCAAAAACATGTTACTTAAAGTGAATAATTTTGACTTTTATCTATCACTTAACTCCCACATGATGCAAACTTAAGAAGAAACTTCTGAAAAATGTTTTGGAGTGATTGTACAAAATATCATTGGTCATGATGACAAATATGGCAGCTGAGTCACTGTGTATGCTTCTTCAGAATAAGGTCGTTTTAGCCTATTTGCATTCGATAGAATGTCAACTTTTTCTGGGATTTATCAGAGGTGCAAAGAACACACTTTCTGTGCATCTTCATCGTCTACACTTGTCAATGTACCTAGTTTAATTTCTTTTCAACCATTTCATCTCTATTTATCAGGGCTGTCAACGTTAATAACACGTTCAGGCAAATTTGTTTTAACGCCACTAATTTCTTTAACGCATTAACGTAACTTGTAATTTTAGGATGTAGCGGGCTCAGTTTTAAAAGGAGGCTAAATAACGCTCTAAACTCATGCAACATTTTGGCGAGGAAAAACTAGCATGGCCATTTTCAAAGGGGTCCCATGACCTCTGACCTCAAGATATTATAAACACATCAAGGGTTTATTTCGACCAAACCAGAGTTGGTGATCGTTGGAAAGACTAACGACGACGGTTTTAGTGAGTTTTATTTTGTTTATGTCGAGTTTGAATGTGTGTGTTTGACGATGCTCCACCACTAATAACAGCTGATCTCAACATAAGCAAATACACGTGGGTGATGACGCAAGTGTACTCGGGTACGGAACAACTTTACTAATGTGAAAGCTGAATGGAGAGGGGGGGGGGGGGGTAATCATACTCTCCTAATGTGAAAACGCCCTAAGTCTCTACACCGCAGCAGTCCAGAGATATTCTAAAAAGAGTAACTAAAGTACTTTTCTGTCATATGGGACAGCGTCAACCCCAGGGGGTTAAACAAATAGTAAATTCAGCTATTTAAAAAAGAAAATAAGACGTTCCATAAAATGACTAACGGTGTACAGAGTGAGATCACAGCCATTTAATGGGGTTTATTATAAGAGCCCCACTTGTATCCTAATATATCTCCACAGGACCGAGAGAGACCGACAGTCACCGGGGCGACTGCTCGACAAGCAGTAGAGCAAAACTAAGTGTAGGTGTTTATACGTGTGAGTGTGTGTGTGTGTGTGTGTGTGTGTGTGTGTGTGTGTGTGTGTGTGTTGAGGAGTCTACCTGGCGGGAGATTTGGAGGTGCTCCGTGTGGAGGACACGGAGGCGCTACGGGAGCTACAGCAGCTGCCTTGACGCTGTGAACTCCTACTGGGGGTCTCACCGGGTGACCTGACGGATGACAACCAACGGACGAACACACACACACACACACACAAACACACACACACGCACACACACCACACACACACCACACACATGCACACATATACATACATGAAGCCATGTGTATGTACGCATACATCACGGGGACACACATGCCACGGCGAGCTCAGTAGTTGGATCGTGTGATATGTAAAACAGTTCATGCGCTGCCAAACACTTCCAATATATATTCTAATCAAGACAGGGTGCAATGTATGGCGTGGGGAATGTGTTGAACTGGCACATAATGCTCAGAGGATGCACTCTGTGCTTTATACTGTAGTCATTAACATTCTCTGAGAGGCTGAGCCTGAGATAATGGGTGTAAAATACCAATATAAATTTATGAGAGTGAACGTGATTCCAATTGTTGAGGACTGAGGCTATTGTTCACCGTTTGTTTCACTGTGTGCAGACGGACAAATTGTGATTATTCTTCCACATTGCATACTGTAGGCCTATGAACATCAAATCTGACTGATAATTAATATGAAACTTTGTTACACTGAAAAAAGCATGTAGCATTGCAAGATGTAGGTTTTTCTGTCAGTTCAACATGAACATGTAGATGGGATTAGAGTGATTCTATGTGAATCTCACCTCTTTTTCTGTTTGTTCTTGTCTTTGTGTTTGTTCTTTGGGCTGCCCGATCTGAAACAAATGTCATGCGTAAGATAACGAAGCTGTGTACTTTAAAGGGGACATATCATGCTCATTTTCAGGTTCATACTTGTATTTTGGATTTCTATTAGAAACATGTTTAGATGCTTTAATGTTAAAAAAAACACATTACTTTTCCCATACTGTCTGTCTGAATATACCTGTATTCACCCTCTGTCCTTAGCACCTGTCTCTTTAAGACCCCCTCCGGTAAAAACCCACTCTGCTCTGATTGGCTTGCGAGAAAAAAACTTTGCAAAGGTAGTTCTCAAGCCGTGGGCGGTATATTCTAATGAGCCTGCATGTGACATAGGAAGGGGAGCCAAATCTGAATGGCTTGTTGAATCACATGTTTTCTGATCTAAGCCAGCCCACTAAACACTGACTGGGTCAACTGTATATAAAGATGGACGACGCGTCTCCACTTCCTCCCACTGTATAAAAGTGAAGCCAAAACATCCCGGATACGGGAGGTGGCATATTGAGATTTTCATGTCATTTGGAGCCAGAGTCTTGAGTATTGAGGTCCCGTCCACACACATGTCCCAGCCAGCTGAGCACAGCTGCAACTTGCTAGCGTGAGCCACCTAGCTGCTACGTTAGCACCACGGTAGCTATTAGGCTAGAAAGACACAACAACTAAACTATCTCTATAACTACATTTATGATCAAATTGACACGTTCTATTACACAGACTCGTGGCGGTTATGGAAAGTTACATCTCCTCTCTCGTATAATTCCCGAGCCTCCGGCTGCGCGACTACTTCACTCAGAGCAGCTGCCAATCATGACGTCGCACACCCTTTTTATAGCATCAAATAACTAAATAAAACCAAACTTATCAGAAAATGTAACACTTGAATACACATCAGCGTGATAAGAACTACCTAAAATGACAGAAATCATCTTTGGGAAAAATTTATTTGATGTGTACTTTTACTTTTTAGTTGGGCCCATCCGCTAACATGGAGAGGGTGGGCTTTATAACCTATACTGCAGCCATCCACCAGGAGGCGATCGAGACGTTTTGGCTTCACTTTTGGGGAGCTGTCATGTCGTCCATCTTTATATACAGTCTATGGTTGGTAGGCACTCCAGATACCCAAACGTATGTGCACAAACACTGAAAAATAGAGTTTTTCATGATATGTCCTCTTTAAAGCATGGGAAACACACATTCACACCCTTTTGTAAAAAGGAAACTCAGTGTACCACTCACCCATATGGATTGCATTCTCTTTTGAACAATCAGTAGGCAGAAATGACAATAACACACACCTTACACATGTTATGCACTTTATAATGTATTGTTTTGTATTTGTCTTATTCCATACACACCTGTATCTCCTCTTTTTCCTGGAGCCAGATGCAGATCTATAACGATAAAAAGAAAAACACCACAATCATCATAATGATGAACTGAATAATTCATAAACAGCATGCTACAACTGTGCACTAGGGGCCTGTTCCAAGAAGCAGGTGTACGGAGTAATCTGGTTAACCTTTACACAGGAAAAAGGTATTTTTAAATCCATGCGTCCATGTTCCAGATCTGAGGGGGTTCTGGGGAATTACTAAACTTGTTTCTTGAAATACATTCTAGGACATCAGAGGTAGTATTCTGGTCAAAGGCTAGAGGCTGAACCCGAAATCTAATCTGTGCTGTGTGCCACGATTTATTTACTTTAAAAAATATTTTTCACAATCACCTCCAAAGAATATTGAAACTACATTAAGTCTTTGAAAGTGTGTAAGTATACAGATAATTACTCATATGACATATTTGTGTACGTTTGATGACAAATATGCCTCAACTAGGGCTGTCAATGTTGACACAAATTAATTTTAAGGCCACTAATTTCTTCAACGCATTAACGCAACTTGTGATTTTTAGGTTGTAGCGACTTCGGTTTTCAAAGCTAGAGTGAAGATACTGGTATCAAATGAAACTAGAAAACCTATATCATGCTAGCTTGTCATGAAGGAAGCTAAATTACACCCCAAACTTGTGCTAAATTTTGAGAATTTGATCTGACCTCAAGATATGTGAATGAAAATGGGTTCTATGGGTACCCACGAGTCTCCCCTTTACAGACATGCCCACTTTATGATAATCACATGCAGTTTGGGGCAAGTCATAGTCAAGTCAGCACACTGACAGCTGTTGTTGCCTGTTGGGCTGCAGTTTGCCATGTTATGATTTGAGCATATTTTTCATGCTAAATGCAGTACCTGTGAGGGTTTCTGGACAATATTTGTCATTGTTTTGTGTTGTTAATTGATTTCCAACAATAAATAAATACATACATTTGCATAAAGCAGCATATTTGCCCACTCCAATGTTGATAAGAGTGTTAAATACTTGACAAATCTCCCTTTAAGGTACATTTTGAACAGACAAAAAATGTGCGATTAATTTGCGATTAACTACGGACAATCATTTGATTAGTCGCAATTAAATATTTGAATCGATTGACAGCCCTAGCCTCAACATATAAATGCAAACTGCATGCTGAATATTACAGACAGACACAGCTACAGCTCCCAGTCACAGGCTAGATTTGTCACGGAATATGAACATGTTTCAAGTTACTGTGAACAGCAGGAGGATCAAGTATTTTCATGTGCCAACAGCTCCTCAGTGGAATATTTCAGCATGTATTTCTGCACTCCTAATGATGTGCATGTAACCGGTCTGAATCACACGCATACATCCATATATGCAGAGATGTCCACAGGGAGCTCCAGCATCAGGCTTTTACAGTTGGTATTCTATAGGTTGTGGATGTCATGCTTATTTTTTTTTTTCATTGCTGCTCCCTGCGATAAAGCAGGAGATTCAGTTTCCATTTTGACCACGTATTGAGCACACGGTAATGACAGGGAGGCCTGGCCATTCCTCCGGTCCTCGGCGGTTCGACTGACACATCACCTCCGTATCGCTTTCACCCTCGTTGCAGTTTCCATGGTGATTAGTCAGACCGGTCTGCGAGAGTTGCAGCTATTTTCCTGAAGAGCACTACATCCCCCCTGCTGTTCTACACACCTACAAGCGTGCGGTGGAAGTGGGAGGCAGTGGCAGCACAGAGTGTGTTGATTCACTGAGAAGGGGAGTAATAAAGCTGTCACAGTAATGTATGTGGCTGATATGTGACTCAGAGCTGTGTTTCCCTGGAGGGAACCAACAGGGGACTACTGTATATATGGAGGAGGCGCTCATTCGTCTTCTCTTCTCTCACACACTCACGGCTAAATCCCTCACCTTCTACCACAAGGACATGTGATACTGTATGTGAGGCATATACGCGAGCTCAATGAGCCCAATGAAGCTATTATGTTAAAGTGAGTTGTAAATTACAAACAAGCAGCGGTATGCATGTGTAGCTGCTCTTAATGTGCACCTTAAAACGGATACTAGCATCAAGGGAGGGTGGCTACTCTCTGGGGAGGAACCCCCCCCTACATCTATACATTATTCATACATCAACAGTACCTGCAATGCAGAGCAGCTTTGGTGTGAGGCTGGGAGGAGGAGGGTTGGGGGGGAATGGGGGAGGATGTGGATGTGCGTGGATGGATGAGAGGTGGAAAACGGGAGCGGGGCAGTGCAGTGATGCTCAGCAGTTTGGTGAGAGGCTCATTTTTCTTGTGTTGTTGCGCCCCCATACAGGCTGGGTTATTACAGTCAAGCGCACGAGCAGAGAAATTGGAGGAGGAGGGCGCTCTACAATCGCTTATTGTGGTTATGATATCCCGAGGCGTTGCACAGGCATTTGTTGATGAGCTCTTGCTCTTTCTTCTCTTCTTCTTTTGTTTCCTGTCGTTCTCCCTTTCTACTTCCCTTCCTTTTCATTCTTGTCTTCTCCTCCTTAATTTTTCTTCCCATCTTTGTCTTTCCTCATTCCCTTTTTCTTCCTTTTTTCCCCTTTCCGTCATCCTTTTCTTCTCGTCTTTCTTTCTTTCCTACTTTTCCTATTTTTTAATCTTGCCTCCTTCCCTTTCTACATTTCCTTCTTCCTTTCCCTTTTCTTCTTGTCTTTCTTTCTGTACTAATTCCCTTCCTTTTTCTTCTTCTGTCTTTCCTCCTTCCTTTTCTTTTCCTTCCTTTCATTCTTCCTTCCGCTTTTCTTTCCTACTTCCCTTCATTTTTATTTGCGTCTTTCCTCCTTTCCTTGTTCACCCCTTTTTCTTCCTATCTTTTAATCTTTCCTCCTTTCTTTTCTTCCTTTCCCTGCAACTTCCCTTACGTTTTTTTTCTTGTCCTTCCTCCTTTCCTTTGCTTCCCTTCCTTTTTTCTCGTCTTTCCACCTTTCCTTTTTCACTTCCTTTTCTACCTATCTTTAAGTCTTTCCTCCTTCCCTTTCTTCCTTTCCCTTTTCTGTCTTCTGTCTTCCCTTGGCTTTCTGTCATTACAACTTCACTTTCTTTTTCTTCTCGTCTTTACTCTTTTCCTTTTTCACTTCCATCTTCTTCCTATCAGTTAGTCTTTCCTCCTTCCATTCATCCTTTTCTTTTTCTTCTTGTCTTTCTTTCCTCCTTCCCTTTCCTTTTTTTCCATCCTTCTCCCTTTCTTCTTCCCTTCCTTTTCATCTTGTCTCTTTCTTGCGTTCCTCTCTTCCTTGAATCATGTCTTTATTCATTTCCTTCCTCCCTTCCTTTTTATTCTCGTCTTTCCTCCTTTCCTTTTTCACAGTGAAGCCACCTGTTGATAAACCCTTAAACAGCCACAGTATCTCTCTCAGGCTGCCATGTCACTGACGACTCTCACACACAGTACTGTATATGTACACACTCACCTGTCTCGCTTGTGTTTCTTCCCACTCTTCTTCTTCTTCTCTCTGTGAGTGGGTGACGAGCTGCCGAACCTTTCGGTGGAGAGAAGGGAAGAATTTGCTAGTGACAAAAATGCAAAATGAGCCTCGGATCGCTGTTAACTTCTGGCTTCACACTCATCGTTGTGTTACATTACATCCGGCCTCAGAGGGGATCGTTGTTAGCAAAGGTGACATCCTACAGTATAGTAGCTCAGCTGATTCCTCTCTCTTTGTCCGTAACTCTATTCATCCCTCTGCACTCTCTCTTCTTATTCTTTCTTTTCTTTCGCATCAATGATTCCGTCTCTCACCCTCTCTATTTTTTTTGCTGACCTTGTCAAAAGAAAATGTTAGATGAGCCTATGCTTTGCTAATGACATCCTACAATTTTTCCCCACTCTCCACAATTGCAGTATCTGATGGCTCGTTAGCAATATTCACACCAAAATAATTGGAATCCCATTTTCACAAAACCACAGTGTAATTATTCTGTCAACGAGGCAGGGGAAAAAGAAAAGGGAGAAAAAGCGAACCACTTCCTCAATCAGTGGAAGCCGTTTCCACTCACCGGCTCCTTCGGCGGCCAGATTTCTTCTTCTTCCTTTTCTTTGGACGCGGGGATGGAGAGCTGCTTGATTTCCTCTTCACTCTGAATTGGCCGCAGAAGGGGAGAACGAGAGGGGGGGGGGGGGGGGGGGGG
>CAKAKR010062115.1:0-54492 GCA_916700685.1 Adelosebastes latens | reverse complement strand
TAGATATATATATCTATATATATATATATAGATATATATATCAGAATCAGAATCAAAATCAGAATCGTGTTTATTGCCAGGTGTAAGAGGTATACACTAGGAATTTGCTTTGGTTTTGTTGGTGCAAATAAACAGTATAATAACAAAAGAATAGATAAAAACGTTAGAATAAAATAAGAATAAAAAAATTGAATTTCTACCAATATATATATATATATTTATTTATTTATTGTTTATTATTATTATTATTTTCTTTAGTAGTTAAACTACTGAGGAGTGTAAATCCTGATCCACACTCCAGACCAGCTGGTGGCGGTAATGCACCATAAAGATGTTTGCCAGCCGCCATAAAACTCCAACGAAGAAGAAGAAGAAGAAGAAGAGGAACACAGACCTAGAAGGTGATGGATCAACTGTGTGAGCTTTTATTCCTTTAAGTAGTTAAATATCCAGATCGTGTGATGTTGCTCAATGTTGCTCAGATGTAAACTAAGCTTCAACGGCTAACGTCAGGTGTAACGTCAACGTACATGTCTAACATATAACCGTTGTACGTAAGCTAACGTCAACAACAACGTAAAGTTGGCTTGTGACTTGGAGCAGCTAAATGAACGGTTCCGTGTGTTAATCTGAACGTTTATTGTTTGTTAATGTAACTCGTCTTTGCTTCACGATGGCTGCATCACTTTATAACGTTACACCGTCCACAGCCGTTCCTAAAGCTAATACTACTCTACTCTACTACAACACTAACAGCTACAGTGGATTCAGCTTCACTGTCATGTTGTTGGAGACTTCAGCTTCAGGTGCGGTTGAACTGTGTTGCATTATATACTGAGAGGTGTTTCTAATATTTGCCTCATTGATATAAACCAGGGGTCAGCAACCTTTACTATCAAAAGAGACATTTTAGGCAAAAATAATAAAAACATTTGATCATTGTGATGAAGGTAACACAGTTTATAGTTTAAGTATATAGTATATAAGTCTAATGCAGCGAGGGCCAAAGAGCAAATGTACTACGGAGTATTAGGGCCACATTGAGGGAAAAAACATCTGAGATTTACAGAATAAAGTCATAACTTTATGAGAAAAAAGTCGTAATATTACGAGAATAAAGAAAATAACACGGAAAATTACTACTTTATATTATGACTTTATTCTCATAATACTACGACTTTTTTTCTCGTAAACCTATTACTTTATTCTCTTAATATTATGACTCTATTCTCATAATATTATGACTTTAATCTCGAAATCTCAGATTAATTTTTTTTCCTCAATGTGGCCCTAATACTCCGTCGTACCGTCGTACCATAGACCTACAACAATGATAAATAAAATTGAAAATGTAAACAAAAAAACAGTCATTCATTTCCACTAATTTTTTTTTTTAAATCCAAAGGGAGCCACTGGAGAGGAGCTAAAGAGCCGCACGTGGCTCCAGAGCCTCAGGTTGCAGACCCCTGATATAAACGGACAGAATATTATAATAGGTAGTCTTAGTAGTAGGTATGTCTTGTGGTTCCACTAAACAACAATTGTTTGTATGTACAATACAAAATACAATTCAATACAAGATTCTAGGGCTGCAACTAACCATTTCTATTAATCTGCATTATTATATATTATTCTAATGTAATTATTATATAATTAGAGCTGCTGTTCACCTTGATTGATTACACATATACATTTATAACATATAATGTAAAATAAAGCAAGACAAAGCTTTCCAAAGTAGTCAAACTGGGCAGCACAATTACAGGCTGCAAACAGACCCCACTGTCCTATTACCATGGCAAAGCAGTCCAACGCTTAAGCGGCAAAATCTTAGATGACCACAGGCATCCCTTAAATCACCACTTTCAGCTACTGCCCTCAGGAGTCCCCTGTGCAAAGAAAAACTTATATATTTATATAAAAAAATGGTGCTCCTTTTTAATGTAGCTTCTATTGGCGTATTGTGTTTTTAATGTGATATGTTGCTTTAATGTACTCTTTTAATAGCAGTTTTTGCACAAGCAAACCAAAGACAAATTTCTGCCTTTTGTACATGAAAAGCAGACAATTAAGTATTTTCTATTCTATTCTATTCATAAAACAACTAAACTGAAATAAATATTTAATCACTAGATTTTAAAAAGACAGTAGTCTGACTATTCAGAATCAAGGTAACAAATGACAACTGAAGACATCTTGAGGCAGTTCAGCTTTTCAGGGACAGTGTGAATATTTAAAATGTCTATGAGGGTCACAAAACACTAGATAGAAAAAAATAATAAGCACATTGAAATTATCAACAGGGGTTTGTGTCATTCAATCCAAGGGCAGCTCAAGTAAAAGTTATTAAACGTTAATAATAATATTCCTCTAAATTGTTCAGTTTCAACACTCTCTCATACCATCTCCGTCTCTGATTTTAATTTCTTCTTAATTAGTTAGGTCAATATATTCGTCTAATTTCTCTGTGTCTTTCTATGTTTTAGATTCTCTGACAAAAAGTCAAAGTGATGGAGTTTCCAGAAAATTTCAACCAGCTTGAGCTTCTGAATACACATGGACACCTGATCCCCCGAGGGGCCAGCAGCCTGTGGACCGGAAGCAAGGATGAGGAGGAAGAGGTGGAAGAGGAGAAGGGGGACCAGAGCGAAGAGTGGTGTCTAGAAAAAGAGGAATCTCTCAAAGACCATCCAAAGATGCTCATTCTGTGGGCAGCGGAAAACAATCGCGTAAGTGATTATTTGTTCTCACACCACCCTCAGAACTCAGACTTTACCGGTCTTGCCCCACTAGTGGTAAACAGGGTTTAAACTAGGCTTGAGGAGAATAAGATGACAGCTACAGGATGAAGTAGTAACACCTTTCAGTGGCCTGTGCTACGAAGTAGGATTTGGGGTTAGCGAGGTAACTTCAGGGTTAACCCTGGGTTTTCAGTCCTACAACGGTGGTTCACTTCTTACCGGGGTAGATCACCATGGCAACTGATGCTGAACACCTAACCTGTTTCGGTTATGTTCCAGATAAGAGATCAACCCGTTTGAAAGCACCGCCTACTGACTAATCAGAGCTCAGTGCGCGGATTGTATGATAATATTACACAAATACGAAGAAGTTAAAGTCATAATTCAGGCTAAAAGCAACACAGTTTTAACTGACAAATTCAGTAAGGAAAGCTGGTTGTATGCTGTAGGTGTATGCTTTGTTTTTATATTTATTTTTTTATTTGCTCCCAAGTCCATGCTGCACCACCGGAGTCAGGGACGCAGCTGAAAGAAGGCTGACATAGTGTAATCATTTTTGTCCTGAAAGCTTTTTATAATAGGCCATCACTGCCCCATCTAGACAACTTTATCTGACTTTTGAATATTCCTAAATTAATGTTAATTTACGCATTCACACGTCTGCATTTTTTTTTTATTTTCCAGCTGTCCTTCCTGCATTTGGCAGCTTCAACTGTGTTACTTTTAGTCTGATTATGTGTTCAACTTCTTCGTATTTGTCTAATATTATAGTTAGCTCTTCCTTTGTAAAATGTGCCGCTCTGCTGACAGTAGACTTGTCCATGTTTTCAATTGGTCACGTGCTGCAAACACCGCCCCTTTTATGTGAACGCGCTCATAGCCGGATAGAGAAACCCTGGGATGATTTACCGAGTTGATAACCAGCGTCGTAGGACCGTTTAGCAGGATTGCGTTTGTTAGGGTTAGTTAAGCCAGATAACGAAAAGATACGTATGTTGAACTCACTCTGTAGTACTGGCTTTAGGTCTCTTTGACCTCATTGTCATTATCTCTCCCTTAATTGCTCTCTCTCCCTCCCATAAAGTGAATATTTGCATGAAGATAACAGCAAGCTAATTACTGTAATTTGCAAAAAGATTCAGCATAATAATTTCATGACCACTTAGCAGGAATAACCACAAGGTCAGCAGTCCATCTAGCTTGTGTAGAGAGACATGTTGCTACCCATAAGTCCTCATACTGTCCACTTTGGAATATTATGAACTGAAAGTGCTGTACTTTAAATACTTTACTTCAGTGTTTCCCAAACCTTTTTTTCAACATCAACTTTTTAAAAATGACAAACCATTGTGCCCCAATTCACAATAGACTTATCCATAAATCACGAGAAGAGCAAATTTGTGCGTAAATGAACGTTCCTGACCATTTAAATGCATTTAGGCCGAGTTAAAGGGCTCTTGTTTTTTACCTCTCATCAGTAAAACAAACAGAATGTATGCTAGCCTTTCATATTAGATTAAATGTAGGCTACAATTGTTAGAATAATACGAACATTCAGGTTCCCTCATGTGGCTCAGAGTTGTAGATATAAATGTAAAATAAAATACCTTACCTCTTTTTTCATTGAACAATAGAAGCCAATCTGTGAAATGTTATTTCCTCTAAAACACAAGTAACCAAACAAAAACTTTGCCGCAGTACTAATACCGCAAAATCTGGATTTAAATCGGGGACTATCTGATCATAGAATAAGTAAACAAGATTTAAAATCTGACCAGACATTCAATGCTGACTTTCGGTAGATGATAGTTTTCAAACTTGGTGCTTTAGACACATTTCAGTCTGTACCAAAAGAGGTTGATTTTAATTAAAAGAGAATATTTATTTGGGAGCTCGGGAGGTCAAGTACACAGGAATGCAATTAGGCCTTTCACCTTTTAGTGCCATGGTCGCTTTTTGTCAAAGCGAAAAGTGAAATCAACAGGTTGCTGAGAGATTATTTCATTTAGTATTTGTGTATGAAAGATCACATAAATGTTTTCAGCCTGCAGCAGAGCATGTTAAGACTCCCACCGTGTGTAATTTAGATTATTTACACTTTCTCGTGCCACAGTTCAAGCAATAAACAAAACTAAAGTGCTATATTAAGAGTAATTGGTCTCTGGTTCATGTTTTTCAAACTTTGTGTTTGTGTACTGTATAAGGAAACCTATTGTTTTAACTCACATTGTCTTATCATTTCCATATCGGAATAAAGGAAGAAAAGCCTCACTGTCATCCGTCCTACTCTGCCTCCACCAAACTTTGCGGTATCAAAGTACATATTTGGGTATAGACCTCTAATTGTCATGTTAGAAGATCTGGCTCAAATTCGTATGCCATTTAAAGCTGCAATGATTAGTTGTTTAATCAATTAGTTGATCGACAGAAAAATAACCTGCAAATATTTTGATAATCACTTTATCGTTCAAAGTCATTTATCAAGCAAAAATGCCAAACATTTGTTGGTTCCAGCTTCTCAGTTGTGATGATTTGCTGCTTGTCCATGTGTTAACATGATGGTAAAATAAGAAAAAAAATTAAAAACCGGTATACTTATTGATCATAAAAATAACAGCCCTACTACCATTGTACTTGTACCAAAGCAGTATTGTGTTCTGCAGTAGGATTTTAATATAAAATCAGTTTCACTTTGCACCTGTCAACTACAGGGTAAGCAAGGATACAAAGTAAGAGTGGACAAGATTGATAAAATTGTCTATCACAGTCATTTTATATCACAATATCAATATGTATCATCATTAAAGTACATTTTCAGGAAAATCGTAATGAATAACCAGATTCGGCCAATCCAGTGAATTAAATATCTGACAAATCACATGTAAGATATATAAATTAATACTAAAACAAAGAACAAAGAGTGGCAAAAGCTCTGATGGTGGACACATTTCTGTTGTCTCACAGTATAAACTGCAGGGTTCTCCAAAAAGTGGTAGCTTGCGACCCGTTTCTGAGAATTTCTATCCAATCTTTCCGGCTGTTAACAGCCTATAAACAGAGAAGGTAAAGAAGCTGAAAACAACGCTTAAAAGACAGCAGTCTCTGTTTAGCAAACTGGAGAAGAAGGCCAACGCAGCAACAGAGGCTTAGTTTAGTGGCGCACATCCTAACGAAACAAAAAAAAGTCCTTCGCCTATGGCGGGATTGTAATGGAGGAGAGTACCGCGGTGGCTGAAACATTATTAAAAGGACTATAAAAGTGAAACAGAAATTCTGTCTGCTTATGGCGATGTACATCTTGGTGCTATGAGTAGCTCTCGACCACTTTCACTTTTTTTTAAATTAGCTCTCAGAGGAAAAAAGGCTGGAGACTCCTGTATCATTATAGCCCGACAGAGTTGTATTTTAACAAAGCACATTGTGTGTAGGCTGTATTTAACGAGTGAGCTCCTCAATCACAAGGATGTGCAGCAACTCCCCCACTGCAGCCCTCACACCTCCCTCACTCACCCCATCAAAACATTTCTCAAAACTGTTATGAGCAAAGACACAGTGTGTAAACTGCATGCAATTATTTAATACCACTGGATGTTGTTCGTGTGCCTGCTTTTTGATATCATCAGTTTATTATGTTTAATGAAAAGCAATTGGAGCCTAATAAATGTGTTACTGAGAGACTGGCTGCCATGCTGATTAGGAATAAAGTACCCATGTTAAGGCTGGCTCACACTAAAAGATTTTTCAAATATTAACAGATTTTGAAAATGTGAGAGACCCAACACTTAACGACATGTTGTGTTAAATTCAACAGTTTTATTCCTATAGTGTATGGAGAGCAACGATTTGGACAATACATCACACACTAACAACAAAAAAAAAAATGGAAATCACACAAAATCTCTCGCGATGAAACGTGACTTTAGTGTAAACAACGGACGGCGGGCAGGAAGAATTAGTGATGTTAGTTTTTGCTCTACTTTGTACTGAAAATTCAAGAAGGATGGATGAAGTCATGGAGACATGTTAAAAAAACACTCATGTTGTTGCCACAAATCAACAAGTTGGTACTCCATTTCTGAGGTCCATCTTACTACTTTATGCTTCGCGTTTTGCATTAGCTCATGCATTAGTCGCGGCCACCATGACGGCGGTGGTTGTCCTTGGTTGTCAGCTTGGTTGTCAGCTTGGTTCTCAATTGGCTATCGTTATTTCCCACGTGACTGTGTCATCGGCTGTCCTCGGGGTTCCCCACACACACAACAGGATATCCGATCGTAAATATTGAACGTGTTTAATATTTACAATTTGAAATTGGTGCGGCCAGGAAGGACCTCCGAGCCGATCTGAGGATGCAAGAATATCTGGAAAGATAATCTTTAGATTAAACCGGGGCTTTGCGGATGATTGTCGGGAGGGGGAAATCAAAATCGGCTTGATTCTCTTGTAGTGTGTGCCCAGCATTAGAGGATTATTTATTTAATGTTACTGAAGAGACAGATTTCTGCAAAGAGAAAACATTAAGCAGTGAATCAAGTCAAAAGCACACATTTTCTGTCTATCTTGTGCTAATTTGATTCACAAAGACTTTTCACAAAAGAAATATTTTTCAAATTTTGTAAACATCTAAGAAAAACCTTCCAAAGAAAGTTCATGTAATGCCATTAAATCTGAATAGTTCAAACCTTTTGTTAGAGTAGAACTATCCATAAATAAAACACTATTTTATACACAGATGTCCCTTGCAGCAAAGTCAACATTGAGTTGTAAATAAATGCAGAAATTAGGCTGAAGAATCGAAAAGCTGCGTGACTTTGCATAACATGAGGCAATACATGGCACAGAGGGGAACAGCTGACAGTGAGCGAACACGTTTAATGAACCCTGGAACCTCTCAAAGGCGTTAAGGCCGTGAAAAACAATACGCACCCTGTGGAGAATTTAACAACGCTTCACTTGGGGGGGAAATATCTGCCCCAACTTCATTTAATCAAAATTCATTATGTTCACATTAACAAATTAATTGCACAAGGATTAGAAAAAAAAAAAAGAATGCGTACTGGATTTGGCTTGTCTGTTTAGTTGTGTGCTTTTTTGTGCCAGCCTGTGCTTTGGGATAATTTCTGGTGCAGTGACTTTGCATTTAGATTAATTTAAGAGCCACCTGTGTCTTCAAATCACCAATTGGTTACAATATCCTTTTTCCTCTTTCTAAAGGAGGTCCTGTAGTTTTTACTCAGTATGTCTGTCTAGTGAGGCAATTTGAGCTGTATCCCATCAATATAACCCAAAGATACCCTTAGAGGTTTCAACGTCTCTCACCAAACTTGAAAAGAAACCCAATTAAATGGAGTGCAGGTGGTGTGAGGCGGCAGGTCTGACACTGAATCTCTATCAGCTCACAATCAAACAGTAGCAGGTGGTGGAGATGTGGTTTTAAACTTTAATTTAATCTATCACAGCTTTTTGTTTACATTTTAGATTCTGTTCAAATCTTATGTATATGCTATTTGAATTTTGAGAATTGCATAGTTGCAGTGAATTGCATAGACAAAATGGTGTACAATAGATCCAAATGATTGAAAGACACAAGCAGATGTCATTTTTCATTACTGGCCCTCGGAAATGGAAAGGAAAAGTGCAAAATGGGTGGTTTTGGGGCCCCAGGCAGCCCCCCCAAAGTATGTACATATGGACATTTCAATATTTCCAGTTACAAATACAGCATTTGATTGATGTATTATTATGATTATGTTATACCAAATTTAGGGTCTCTAACATAAACAGAATCCAATATATGGCATGTATAACAAGCCGAGGTTGCAATTTGATTTTTTGAGATGCCAAAAATGGCGACATGGACTCATTCCTAGGACCATGAACATTTGTGTGAAAGGGGTCTTTATGTGGGCATTTGTTGTTTAAGTCCCTTCCACGTTTTCTTCATGTTTAAATTGAACAAGATGTGAGGCTTACTGTACATAACTGACCACCCATGCATAAACCTGTATTGAGCAATGAAAACAGAAACTGAAATGTTCAAACTCACTTAATGTTTAATTAAATACATCATTGCACTGAAATAATATGGCAAGTGAGGTGGAGATTAATGCTGTACTACAAGTAACAAAGGAAAATGATGCGAAATGTGATTATTCTTCAATTGATTGTATATTCACTTGTGTTCAGAAAGTAAGTATTTAAAAGCCACTTCAATGTCTCAGGTGGTCTTCCTAATATCTTATTCATTTTAAACATGGAGACATTTTAGACCCTTCTTCACACACATTTTAATGGTCCTAGGAATGAGGTCATTGCGACCATGGCTTGTTATACTTGTCATATCTCAGATTCTGTCTATGTTCGAGCCCCTGAATTTTGGCACATCAATCAAATGCTGTGATTTTAACAGGAAATATTGAAACATCCATATGTACACACGTGGACAAAATTGTTGGTACCCTTCCGTTAAAGAAAGAAAAACCCACAATGGTCACTGAAATAACTTGAAACTGACAAAAGTAATAATAAATAAAAAATTTACCGAAAATGAACTAATGAAAATCAGACATTGCTTTTGAATTGTGGTTCAACAGAATCATTTTAAAAAACAAACTAATGAAACTGGCCTGGACAAAGATTCAAAGAAATGCATAATACAGAGAATTGTATTACATGTTCCTAAAGAATATCAAGAAAACTCATCTCAGATGCAATATTCAAATAATCTGCTCTAAATTCATCCAAATCACTCGTTTTACACAAACATCCTGCAGTTATTGCGTTCACTATTTGGGTTAATTGTACAGTTTATCAGTTGTTCTGTACTGTTACTGTTATGCATTGAATAAAATATGAAATATCCATAAAATGTGTCACTTAGTCAGGGGTCGTCAGTTTACTCAATGATAGAAAAGGGGTCCATGTAAGCCTAGACTATGCTGAAGATCAGTCAAATCACAGAATCCTTAAACTTTTTTGTTTGAGACCTTGCTTTTACTACTTTCAACAAGGGTTCAGGCATCCCTCTTTGCTTCACTGATGTCTTCATACGAATGAAGAAAAAAATGATGCTCTGAAAAGTACTGATTTGTTTACACTGTTTAAGTGTGATTTGAATAGAAGATTACCAGCATTAAAGGCTGGAAGAGGATTAAAATAAACAAAGTAATAGGTACTTATTCCAATAGCAGGACTTCCTCAAGTAAAACATGTCTCCTGAGACTATTAGTTTGTAGCTTACTGACCCTCAGTATTTCTGCCTTTTCCCTCAGCTGTCAACAGTCCACAGGTCGTTAACTGCTGATCCCTCGCTGGTGCACTGCCGTGACGAGGACGGATACACTCCACTGCATCGTGCAGCTTACAGCGGCCATGTTGAAGTGGTTTCCGCTTTAATCGCCGCTGGGTCTAAGGTTAGCGCTCGCACCATCGACGGCTGGACACCCCTTCACAGCGCCTGCCGCTGGAGCCGCGTCGTCGTGGCGAGTTTTCTCCTGCAACATGGAGCCGAACTGAACGCCCAGACCAACGGCGGGCTCACACCACTACACCTGGCCGCCTCCAACACCACCCCCTTCAGAACGGACGCTCCTCGCACGTTAGAGCTCCTCCTCTCTCAGCCACACCTGAAGCCGAAGCTCCGCAGCAGCAGCGGGGAGACAGCGAGCGAGGTGGCCTGGCGTACTGGCCCACATCACGCCCTGTTTGAGATGGTAGAAGACTGTGTCAATGTGGTACCATCTCATGAATGAAAAACACGGGTGCACGTTTTCACCCTTCTCTTGTCTTCTTGGAAGTACAACGTACAGCAGTTACATGAATTGATTTCGCAGATGTTATAAACACAGAATTTATGAAGTTGAGCATCATATCAGTTGCCATTCAATACTTGTTTATACATGAAACTGGTCATGTTGTGAGTATATACTCTGAATATGCTGGTGTCCCTTTGACTGCCTCTAAAGCTGTGCTGATGTTGATCGTCATGTTCTCAAGGCAATGCACGTTTTCTGTTGAAGCATCAGAATAAATTAATGTTGTATCTTTGGAATAATGTTCTGGTGGCATCATTGATCTTAATAGTAATAATAATAAATTGGACTTATATAGCGCCTTTCAAGAAACCCAAGGACGCTTTACAAAGATGGCACTCAAAATCAAACTTACTAATAAATAAAACAGAGGAAAAACTGTAGCCAGGTAATAAAAACGAGTGATGTGTAGGGAGAGTTAGCTGAGGTCGTAGGCCTTGATGAACAGGTGGTGCTTGAAGTATTTTTTTAAAGTGTCCAGGGATGAAGCATTTCTTATTTCAGGAGGGAGAGAGTTCCAGAGGGCGGGGGCTGCGTCGCTGAAAGCTCTGTCGACGAAAGTTCGCAGCCTGGTGTTGGGGGGTGGAGAGCAAACCAGTGTCGGAGGATCGTAGGTTCTGGGATGGAGTATAAGGGTGGAGAAGGTCGGTTAGGTACTGAGGGGCAAGGGCATGGAGGGATTTGTATGTGAGGAGGAGGAGTTTATAAACTTCGGAAAAAAAAGTTTGGAATTTTGTGTTCTTACTATGAGCCATAAATCTCCACTTCAGTAGCACTTACATTCACCAAACTTTACAGTTTTATTTCTATCTATAGTATGGAGGTTTTTACAGAGGGGTTAGATCGTATATCATTCATAGCCTGATTTATACAACATTTTTTCCCTAAAAACATGGCGAAAATAGATTTTATTTATGGCTGTTGACAGTATTTTCTGATTTATGGAGTGGTAAAAAGAGATTCTGTCTGTGAAAACCTTTGACTCTTAATTTGTCAACAAACCTGGCTTTATCCAATGTTCAGATTCCTGTTCTGGAAATGTATGCAAATCGGCATATATTTGATAAGAGAATGAGAATTTGCATAGTTAAACATAAAGTTCCAGAAAACTTAAGTAATACAAAATAATAATTGCCTTAATTTTAGTAATCAACTGGGGAAGTTTCATGATTTTATTCATATATATATATATATACTGGAAAAACAAAGTTCGGAAACTTGTGTTTGGTCGATTATTTCTCTGTTGTTACAATGCTAATGGTCATTGTATTTTACATGGTTGGAAAGCCTGTTTATTTACCTTCACAATGATGTCCAACTTGTAAGGATCATGCATTTGTGGGATGAGCAGCACAGCTGATTATGTGGGTAGCGCCCAAGTGAAATTTGCCAAAATTCTCTGCCAATGCTAAACAGTTTATGATGCGGGACTTGATTGGAAGCCAGTGAAGGTGGATGAGTGTCGGGGTGATGTTCTGCCAGGGCCTAGTGCAGGTGAGATCCCTGGCAGCTGAGTTCTGGACATACTGGAGCCTGTCCAGGGCTTTGCTGGGTACCCCGGACAGGACTCCATTGCAGTAGTCCAGACGGGAGGTGATGAAGGCGTGGATGAGGGTCTCTGCCACGGAGTCGGAGAGTGATGGCCGGAGTCGAGAAATGTTGATTGAATAAATGATCTTGGAAATCAGATGCACACTTGTTTCTCTCTCCATGTTTAGAATAGACCATTAGTTCAGACCCAGTCTGCCTGTGAGCAGATATTGCAGGTTGTTTCAGTGAATTGACTAGAAGCTGTCGTGTGGTAGAAGCTCTAATGCTGAGTGCAGGTTTTCAGGACTTATTTTTATTAAAGTAGCTTTTTAAATGTAGAAATCCAAAGTGCTAAAGGGGAGTAATTATTGTAGATAAACAGATTACTATGGCATTTTTCTCCTGACTCACAAAACCTTATGAGAACATTTTGATGTCAACAGAGATATGGTGATGACCAGTGTTTGGGATCATCATGTCTTTTCCCTGTAATTGTAGAGTGCCTACGCCTACAATGTTCCGCTTAGTAAGAGAGGTGGGCACAGAAATATATTGTTAATTGATGTAGTCATACCAAGTCATCTCTGGTGAAAGAGCGCCGGGTACTGACAAAACACTGAATTTACAAACTAAACAAGACTAAACTTTGCTAACCAACACACAGAGGCGGCCATCCGTGGTGCCGTCTTAGATGAAATGACAGCACAACTGCTGGTTCCTTCCTATGTCCAGACACCTTGATCTCAGTAGGTGATTCTTCACTCATGGCGTGACTATTGTTGGACTCACACTTGTGCAGAAGAGAACAAGCATTGTTTTCTACAGTACCTACTGTTACCAATCACTTATACACAGTCACAAGTCACTGCAGCCTATACATGCATATATATATATATATATATATATATCCAAACCAAAAGGCAAAGATAGCAACCTGTATTTTGAATGTTTTTTAAGTAAGTCTTTCCCAGAGGCATGTTATCTTTGAGCAACTGAGACTCCTGTGAAATCAAATTGCATCTTCAAGTAAATCCCAAGCCTGAAAGATTGAGGAATTGATACCAGCCAGCGGTGTCTAACAGCAACTAATACTAGTAATAGTGCAAGTATGCAGTAAGAACTTCGGAAAAACAAAAGACTTCTTTAGGAAATGGAAAAAGCAAAGGTCAGACTCAAAGATCTATCCTCATAATCCTCATCATCTTTTATCAAGTAAAAATACCGCTCTGTAAAAATACTCTGTTACAATAAAAGTTCTGTATTCAAGATTTCATTAGAGTAAAAATACAAAAGTATTAACAGCAAAAAAGTATTTGTTGTGCATAATGGTCCCTTTTAGAGAGTTTTATAATTGGAATATTATTACTGATGATGTAACACATAGCATTTTAATGTTACAGTTGGTGGAAGTGGAACATATTTTAAGTACTTTATATACTGCTGGATAGTTGGATCTGTAGTAGGCTACAGTATCATATTTTATACATTTATCACGTTTTGTTTGTAAAATCTTAATCTGTAAAGTAATTAGTAACTAAAACTGTCAGATAAGTAGTGAAGTAAAAAGTATAATATTTCGGCTCCTCGGTGGAGCAGCAGCCAGACGGCTGTCTCGCCAGGAGGAGACGGTGAAGAAGAGAGCGAGTGAGAGAGAATCTGTGTGTTGCGATAATTCTTGTCTGATAAACAGTCAATTCATCTAAACTGGTTTAATCGAAACTGGGTTGAAAACCGATGCAATCTGGTTGCCATGGTAATGAATTACGTATGACTATTAACCACACCCCCATTCTCTGTTTGAGAAAGAACGTTAACCAAAAAACAGGAAGTAAAACGGGCTGGAGGGGGGCTTTAATGCTGTTAACCTTTGCACATCCCAGAGAATACGTTTCAACATTCCTGCCAAGCTCTTTCATTTTAAACAGATACATCTTTTTAAATCGTAGGCCTATTTTTTTATATTTTTATTGTAATTTTGTTCAATTCTATATTTATTTTTCTTGTTTATGCACCAAAACACCAAATTCCTTGTATGTGAAAACCTACTTGGCAATACATTTTATGTGGAGTGAATGTAATGAGTCTGCCACCTCACTGCCCACACTGTTACTTACGTCGCTTATTATTAGTGCTGTGTATAATAGTTGCCGCTTGATACGAAACCATGGTTACAAAACGTTACGACAGTTTCTGTTTCCGTCCGAGATTGGGAAGTTCATCCCAAAGCTTGCTGCTGTATTTATACCCTGACTACAAACGGAGTTCACTCCGTCACGGACTGGGAGTGGGGAGGGTCCAGTTTGAGATGTCTTTTTTAGTCAGTGCACTACAAGTCAGATGGACATACAAAAACGTAAAAAACAAAGGCCTTTAGTAAATCAGTATTTACATGTGTTTAAATGAATATCATTTTTTCCTAGTCATTAAAATTTTAGCCATTCTTTTCAACTTTAATTCCTCTGGAAGTCTCCAAAAATGTAAAAAATAATAACACAGATTCCTCCAAAAAATAAGTGGGTATTTACTCGGTATACTGTCTTAGAACATTGTCTCCATTTCCATCACATTTTGGATGAAATTATGGGACTGGCGACATACAGAATAGATTATCAAATTTGGGATAAATTTCAACCTTGATTAAGGAGTTTTGATCTATTGGTAATTAAATGAGCAGTTTCATCTTCTAAAGTCTAGTGTAATGTGATAAGAGTAGCTGAAGAAAGTTTATTTGGATGTATATTGATTTCTCAGATGATTCAGTAGCTCCATGTGATGAGTGTAATGATGACAACATCCAGTCTTGACCACTTTCAGACATCAGGGCACTCCATGAACCCAGCTCTTTGAAAACAGTCTTTTCTACTTTTTAGTTCACCGCTGACAGAAGTCCACTGACAGGTATTCTCTGATTAACATAGGCAAGCTTCAAATAAAGTGCAAGGACAACTGCCTCTGTCCTTTCCTTGAGCTCATTCATAAACATTTTTCATATGAATATGACAGCTGTGACAACCTTGCCTGGGTCCCAGACATTTGAATCTGCCCACTCCACCGAGTGGAGTTAATAATCCTGTCTGATATCAGGCAAGTGACCACCTGATTACATGTCTTAGTACAAGTTGTACATTTGGAATATGAATTTAGCAAAATGCTGCTTCTGCTGGTCAACAGGTTACAGGATATTTTTCTTCCCTCCTCCAACCCATCAGTGACTAAGCAGGTTTTCGCATATAGTCCTTTTTAAACAAACCAAACTCAGTCCTCTTAAAGAGGGACCAAAAAGTGGACCAACAGAAAAGGGACTGTTTTGCGTTCACATTGTCAGTTCATTTGAAAAGGGACTAAGATATCAGACTCAAATAGCTGAGAGTCATCTTTAGTGTCTTTAGACAAATATTAGCAAAATAATTGATGACAAAACACAGTAAAAACTGCACTGATTGCACAGACGGGGGACATCCTAAAACACCGGAAAACACCGGTGGCAGCAACTTGACAATTGTGCAGGAGCCCTAAGCATTTAACAGTCCACTGAAAGTGCTGCATTTTCCATATATGCCACACAGACGTTTATGGGCTAAATGGAATTATTGCATTAGGACCGCACTGCAGTGCTTCAAAGTAAACAGGACTCGGTCAAAATCGAGTATATGGCTGGGTCGTGTATGGTCAGTCTGTGAATTTGTGGCTAAATTGTAACACAAATAGTCAGCGATCATGTCTATAATGTTAAATCCAGCGGTACATGTCCACCAGGTCCGGCGACTGGCCACTGACCACTCAACTGGCCGTTCAAGCGGTGACGTACCCTATCGTCGAATGCATCGCCGTTTAAAACAGGAAACAACATGGCGGCCTGCTCATAAACTTTCCGTTATTCCATCTAAACAATCCACCAAAATCTACTTCTGAAAACATTTCAAGTGAGAAATAGGCGATGACACTGTTGAATCTTGTTTCATTTTAGAACTAGATCGCCTAGTTTGACAGCTTGGTCCAAGTTTCGTGAGCCGGACGCATCGCACTAGACGGGTTCTCAACTTTATGCAAATACAGACCCTTTCCAACTCGCCGCAACACTCCCACCAGGCACTGGGCGACTGCTTCTTCTGCTTTTCAGAATTGAAAGCGTTAAGACACCCTCTGTCACCGGATCTGAAGGAAATGCGCAGATAGAGGAGCCCTCTTCCAGTGAGTGGAACCACTGACATGCCCCCCTAAAAAACGCACACAAAGGACTATTCCTGCCTTTTAATATTGAAAGAGCAACGGCCAATGAAGAAACTCCAACACTTGGCCGACCAATCGTGTAACTTTATCATTCAGTCACTTCAGTGACAGACTTTTGAGTTTGTAGGGCTGGCCCTCCGCAGTCCAGCCAAAAAACTACATCAAAAGTAAGGTCTGAACTCCGGGGGAACTATAGTGTGAACAGAAACGGACTGAGGCCCCATCAGAGCTGAAGTGGACCAAAGAGAGAACAGAGTCCTTTTTCAGATGAACAGAGTTCCTTTTCTATTGGTCCAATTTTTGGTCCACTTTGGACTGAGTTTGATTCGTTTAAAAAGGACTATATGTGCAAACACCCTAAATGTGCATTTGAATAGTTGGAGATCTGGATGTGCTATAATAAGATAACACAATACATTGCTGCATTCTTATGTGATGTGCACAACCATGAAGTGTCCTTAATGTTCTTCTCCAGCACGGTAGGGGGGCCACTTACATCTTCGCTCTACCTCGCCCTCTTTCTGTAGAGAGAGGCTGAACAAAAGCTGGTGTTGTAAAATAACTGCTTGAAATCTGCTTAAAATCAATTGTTTGTCTGTCTTTGTGAGGACCAATCTGACCTTGAGAATGAGGACATTTTGTCTTTGAAGATGATGACATTTTCAAAAGGCTGTTTGAGGGTTAAGACTTAGTTTAAGGGTTAAAGTTACTGTAGGTTGGAGTTAGGCATTTAAGTGGTGATGAGGTTCAGATAAAGGGGTGAATGAGGATCCTTACAAGGACAGAAGTATAATTATGATAATCTTTCCTCAATCCGTCAATACTTTTTTCTTTTTGGTCAATCGGTGGCACCCTAAGGGTCTGAAAAGTGAAGCCAATGAAGAAGTGTCCTCTGGTTGCAAAAAGAAGTCTGATTGTATAGAAATCTATGAGAAAATGACCCTAATTCTCACTTGATTTATCACCTCAGTAAACATTGTAAACATGAGTTTATGGTCTCAATCGCTAGTTTCAAGTCTTCTTCAATACAGCATGATGTTCATTTAGTAAATTATGGTCCCATTTAGAGTCAAATAGACCATAAAGCAGGGGATGCTTTAGGGCGTGGCTACCTTGTGATTGACAGGTCGCTACCACGGCGTTGTCCGGTCTGGGAGTTGTCCCGTGTTTTCGTCTTACAACTTTAACCCTTTCACAGTGTGTTTTCAGTTCATGCAAGTTAATTATAATCTTTTGGTCGCCTAAAAGTGTCTTATTCAGCGTTCGGTTGTACTTAGCTCCACCCTCTCGTGTCAATTCTGGTTGCAAAAAACCAAGATGGTGATCGCCAAAATGCTGAACTCCAGGCTTAAAAACGGCAGTCTGTAAAACCAATTGGTGATGTCACGGTGACTAAGTCCACTTCTTATATACAATCTATGATTTTAACACAGGAGTCCGCGGTTGATTTCGCCTTTCCAAATGCAAATGACAGTCAACGGGGGGGGGGGGGGACAACCAATAAAGTTGCAACATGCATTTGATGAGGCAATGATGAGGTATATTTATGTAATTATTTACTTTGGAGAGTAAATGGTTGCTGAATGGTTTAACATTTAATCAGTGAGGCAGCTGGTGGATCTGAGCCAAAACACTCACCCATTACGAATTAATCCTAACTCTTGATCCCATCCTTTAAGGACACCACATCATTTCCACTGCATGGTACCTACACGGCTCGACTCAACTCACTTGAAACCGTTTTCCATTGGCAAAAGTTATGGATAAACAGACAACTGAGTCCCCAGTTCACCAAACAGGGTGAGTTACTGTAGCAGCCACGATGCTGCGTGTATTGTCACAGTAAGTCTCCACCACATCATGTAGCTGCAAGGTTGTCAGCTGTTTGTCTGCCAGGCGTACTCAGTTAGCACGGCGTAACTTTAGCGAGTATCCGGTCGAGAGACAGAGCGTGTGTGTGTCGACGGTGTACTCTTGTCAACCCGGCGTAAAGTAAGCGGGTGTCTGACAGACCGTGTGTGTGTGGCGTCGGTGAGTGTGCGGTTGTCGGTGGCGTTATAGCTGTGAACGTAGCTGTAGCAGTGTGTGTACAATTTACTTGTCTTTGAATAAATGCTACAACTCCTCAGACCCAAGCCAAGCTCCCGTTTCTTGCCAGCCGCCTGCTGACTATAGTGAAGGAGTTAGCGCTGGCGTTAGCAACAACACTGATTGAATTGGGTATCGAGAATCTTGGAAATTCACTGGTATTGGTATCGACTACTAGATTTCTGGTATCGTGACATCCCTAGACTCTTCAGCTTATTCTTTGTCACTCTGTGCACATAATTATTAACATAATAACACGGTAAGACAAGCATGTACTTTCGAAACATAGCTTTCTTCTTGGCGTGCAATTTGCTCAGGTCAATAACTGCAGACAAGTGATGGCATAAATGTCCTCATTCTTCAGAGTTGTCTTTGTTGTTATTCAGCTAATTTAAAAAAAATCAAGAGTAATCACAATGTAATCACTCTAAGTGTCGAGACAGCATACATCGTATTACAATCCTCATTGAAATTGGCTAAATGTTTTTTTCTAAAAAAAAACAGTTGATAAAAGAATGACAGAAAGGTAAGAATAATGTGTTCTCGTATCATTCTGTTCACAGCATTCACACAGCCACAATTTACTCCGGTGACAGATGCATCTGATAATAGCTGCCAACTTTTAGAGTGAATATGTGTAGATACAGAGCTGTAGTTAAATCCTGATATATATGTTTACATGTTCTGTATTTAAAGTATGCCTTAGTTAGTATTCAGCCCTTGAGCTAATTCCTACAGTGTTGACACTGTGGTGCTTACACTTTTATATCACTTGTCCTTGTCAATCAGTTTTAATTGATTCACTTCCTCCTTCTTTCTGGTTGTGTATATCGGTCATATTTCCGATTTGTTGCCGTTCACATTTACACACGTGTGAAGCCTCCTCTAGTTAGTTAACATCGGCACACAGCAGCACAGACAGTAAGGTCACAGCCACACACACACACACACAACATGTTGTTGGTGTGGAAGTTCTTCAGTGTGAGTAAAGGAGACATAAAGCTTGCAATAACTGCAATAAAAGCCGCGGAGGAACAACCATAATACTAAGCTACTCTAATTGCCTCCTGCTTCATACTTAGCACACAAATACAGTATGTAAGTGGTATCAATCTTCTTACCAAAATCTCTGCAAGAAAGCCAATAAGCGCATTTCGCAAAATGTCACACTATTCCTTCATCCATATGAATTAGCAACTACCTAGAAAAGCTGTTTTTACTCTGAAAACGAGAAAACATCACATTATTTCAGCTGTTATTTGATAAGGTTATTCTAGCACTTGTAAATTTGAAAAAGGAAAGGGCAAACAGGAAAAATTATTTCATTGGTAGCTTCAAGGCATTTTCTCTAATCAACATATGAACTGGGGAATAGATAAAAATCGAAGACTTATAGGTCAAACAAGCAGAGGTATATTGAGAGCAACTTTAGTGATTGACGTATCTGGGATGATGACAGGGGGACACATTTCACCATGAAAAGTAAAACACAATGTTTCAGAGCTGAGCTATAATTTTTTTCAGATGGATAGCTCTGGGTAGTTTTCATAACATCACAGCCAGGAATCTATTTAATTTAGCAATTACATCTTTACAGCAGACTAAATAATTGGCTGGTAGTTGAATAGGCAAGAGGGAGAATGAAGTCTGTGTTTGAATGCAAATTTCACAGTAAAAAGACGACAAAGAGGGGCCTCAAGGGGATAAGAGAGAGGTGGCTGCATCGTGGGTCCATTTGGCCTTCCCTAGAAAGCTGGTTTAATGCTCGTAGACAACTTCAAATACTTCTAATGACAGAAGTATTTGAAGTTAAGGCTTTGTTGGTTCTTCCATCGGGCTCTTTTTCTTGGTCAAAGCTTTCTGATATAAAAATTGCAAATGTGATATGCCTTATGTCCTGGACCAGGAGTCAGATCAGTAGATCAGTCAAATCTTCACTCAAGGTCCACTAACAAGCTTTTTTCCAAAACTTTCAACTGCACCTCACAGTTTTCATTGGGCCTATCTCTGAGACAACTGAGGAAACACTGATGAAGACTGTGATATGCTGAAGTCAAACTCTGTATATGCTGAGTGTTGAGACATGTGCACATACTTTAAACCTGCACTAACTCTCCGTTAGCTCTGTGAGGGAAGTGAAGAAAGCAAGCCAACGAGTAAAGTCAAGAGGAAGAACACCGAAGGCTCTTCTCATTTTTCATCTTCATCTCATCTGATCATTCCAGTACACGGATATTTTCACAGCGACATGGCCATCTGAAATTAAGCTAAGTGGTGAGTGAGAGTGGTGTGAAAATGGTCGGCAAACGCCGCTTTGTTTCATGTACGTATCATAACAACCTTTTTGAATGACGAATACAAACTACCGCGACCTGCTGATAGGGAGAGTTATTTTATCTCACGCAGGCGCAGAATGTACATCCTAACTTGCTGTCGGCTGTCGTCTTTGTGGTGTGTTTCGAGTGCAATTTGCCGGCCAAAACAAAGGCGACGTGAGGCATTCAAAAATAACGCTTACTCTCCAGATTCAGATTAATAATACAAAATTATAAACAAAATTGAATAACCAAATTATGATATTATCAAGACTTTATTGATCCCCAGGGGGAAATTCCTCAAGCTACCCAGCAGTATATAAAGTAATATATGTAAGGGATAATCTACAGTGAGCCGGTCATTGTTGTGAAATAAACCCCAACAGGGCGACGCGGCACTGACGCAAAGCGGAGGGGTCTTGCATTGCTCTGAAGTGGTTTATTTCACAACACTGACCCGCTAGCTGTACATTGTCCCGCATATTACACAGCTACTTACTTAAGAAATCAATAATTTGACACAAAAACGGTCTGCCGGAGTCCGACATCAGAAGTGCGTCCATAGCAACGGTCTGTTATACATAGCAACGGTCTGCTATAAAGAAATAACAGACCAATCAGAATCAAGTATTCAACAAAGTCATGTAATAAATATATATATAAAATATATTAATAGAAATTAAAATTACCCCCACGTTTATCAGCTGCAATATTAAAGTGATGTACACATTAATGCATCAAGAATCATAACGCAATAATATTCTGAAATAGGCTATTCTGCATAATGAGTACTTTTACTTTTGCTACATTAAAGCAGCAGTGGGGAGAATATGATTCAAAAAAAGTTATTTTTGCTGGCAGTGTTGGTTGCACTACGATGGGTGGGAAAACTAGATAAGATACAGTATTGATATGCTCAGACACAACCGCCTTGGAGAGGAGACAGTTAGAGAGAGTGGTGCGAACTGCCTCTAAAATCATAGGATGTGACATTCCATCTGTGGCCTCCGCCACACGGATCAGCCACAGGGCGCAGAAGGTGACTGCTGACCCCTCCCACCCTGCTAGTTCTCTCTTCCATCTCCTTCCTTCTGGAAGAAGATGGAAGAGTCTGAAGTGTAGGACATCGCGCCTCAGGAACAGCACGTACCCTGATGCTATTGGGCACCTAAACTCTAATGCATAGGCTCTTTGCAGGAGGAAACTAAGCTCCAGCCGACACGCACTTTAGGAATGCTTTGCACTAGACACTTTAGGGGGTCTTCACAGTATTTTAGCATTTTAGGATTTTATTGGTTTGAATGATTGTATAAATGTATGTGGTTGTCTCCTATGTACACTATGTTTTTCTGTCAAATTCCAATCAACTGTGGGTTGACATGGCAATAAAAGTATAGAATTGAATTGATTCCCCAAACAGCCGTCAAGATGTACGATATGAACTCCGTGAGTCAGTCACAAGAATAGCAAATCAGGGAGGTCAGGTAACATTTCTGTGGGTTAGCGTATGTAGGGGTGAGGGGTAATGAGAGGGTGGATGAGTTGGCAAAGAGGGCTTTAAAGCTGCAGTGAGTAGAATTGGAGTAAATATGATTAAAAAAGTTATTTTTATAAAACGTTCACTATATCCTGACAGTAGTGCATGAGACAGGTAATCTGAAAAAAATCATGTGCCTCTGTGTCCTTCGGTGCTCCTAATGGTATCTGCAAGAATTCACAGACCGGAGGAAAATCAGAGCCGAGCTGGAGCCTTCCGTCTCTGAGGCAGCTGTCAATCACTCGCGAACTCCGATCAAATGGTCAAACTAGACAGCGCTGATCAAATATGAATCAATATTCTGTTACTGTAATGCCTATTTCTCGCCTCAAATGTTTTCAGAAACATCTTGTAGTGTACTGTTTAGCTGTAAAATCAGAAGGTTTTTGACCCGGAAGCCATGTTGAGAACAGCTGAGGAAACACCAGCACCGCCCACCAGGCGGTGCACAGCCAATAGGAACGCTCAATAGGAACGCTCTCTCTCTCTGAAATGACCTGTGATTTTAGATTTTTTAAAGCCTGACAACAGAGCCATGAGGAGGTGCAGAAGTCTAGTTTTCTCTCAGAACACTTGAATTACAATATGCTGAAAGGTTATTATGGATTTTTTGTCCAGTGATGCCAAAACAATTTCTTCTTTAAGTAAAATATCTGAGTATTCTTCCACCACTGCTGAGATCATGTGACTCCACCTATCCTGCTGTCTTTGAACATGTAAGTTATGTATATGTTGTGTTGATGCCTTTTCATTGGGCAGAAGCTAAATGTGGAATAAACCTGTTGTTTATAAGTTCAAAATGCATTTAAAAGGAATATAAGAACCATATAACAGTGCACACTGGGCTCAACAATTCAAAATATCAATGTATGTTTACACACGATGCTAAATCAAAATTCAGCCCATTTCTTTACAGACTTTCTTACTTTAATTTCATGAAATTATGTCTGCCCTTTCAAAATAGGGAAATTAATTTTCTCAAGAATGAGGAGAGTTCATTAAATGTGTATAAAAAAACATATGAGACACAATGCTGCACTTCAGACCCCATTTACACAGAAGTCTTACTCCTCCAGCATGTGAGTCACAGAGCCGTGACTCAGTCATCTCATTTGAAGATGACTGCAAACAGGTTCAATTACCGTTCGACATACAGTATGTGATTTTTTTTACGTGTGTTATAATCTAACACTTTGATATCAGTGTGCAAAGAAATTGCTTGGGAATGGATAGATACTGTTTATGTGTAACATGATCACATTAAATAAGGGTTCGGATAAGACATGGAAGATTTTCATCACCTTGGAGAAGTCATGTCTGAAATAAAAAAAAGCCCTGTTCTCTGAGTGTAGTTTGCACTGCATTCAAACACGTTACAGTAAACATGTACCAGTGTTTTATCTTGTTTTATCTGAAGAAAATAAAATCATTGGTGTGACCATAGAAATAAAATAGGAGTAGAAGGGTCATTGAACGGTTTGTTGTGGTAATTTGATTAGTACAAAAGTAAATGGCGATTGTTGTTAGTTGTTATGGTGACAACAGAACACATGTCAGTGGGGCTCGTTATTTCGACACCCCAATAGTCCGAAAAAAGCACTGTTGGACCGAAAGCCCTTTAGTCCGACAGCCCGTTATTGCGAAAACAAACACCCGTTGTTCCAAAAATACACACTCGCGGTTGGATATTTAATCTAACAACCCTTGTTTGGCATCCTATAGCGTTCTATGCAGCAGTGATATTAGTGAGGGCTATACTCAATATTACTCAATAATAAAATATCCTCTTTATTATTACTTTAGGCCATCTGGCTACGGACGTATGGAAAGCCCTTCCCTCCCTTCACAATATGCCACGTCATTAATTCAGCTCCCCCAGCTCCGACAGCCACATGTTCTCTATCAACCGTCAGTCGCCTCTCACCCTTCACTTAGTAAGACAAACAGATCTCAGTCAGATATACAGCTGCTGGGAAAAAAATTTAAAATTTTCTTCTAAAATTCGCGCCACCATTTTTGTAGGGTAGCGTACGGAGCTACTGTAGACTATCATTATCTATCCCCGGTCTATTCATCTGCCAATCGTTCATCATCAGAACTGTATAAAGTACGTGCGAAAGACAAATGCTCATATTAAGAGAAGCTGACAGATGCAAAGGGGCAATATATTGCTTTGTGATGTTACTACTCCACTGCTTGTTTAGTCATTACTGCAAAACTTCACCTCAGTGAGTCAGCAACTTGCCGCAAGTCGGTTTAGTTCATACGGAAGTCAGCCCGCTACAACGGTCGCTACGGCAGCGGTAAACATAAAAATGGCCACCGCTCTGACCATCCTGCTACGTTTATTTGAATGTAAATGTCCGTTCTAGTCCTATATTCTTTTTCTATCGGTGTGACTTTGCGTCTCTCACTGCTGCCAAACAACTTCTTAAATCTATCCTCTGGCAATTCGATCATGCAACGGTTTACACAATATCATTTTCACAATTGCATATGTTGCTGTATACAATCAGCAGATCATGTTCAATTTGTTTGACCACAGTTTCTCTCAAGGGAAGGACGGGACGCCGGCAATATGAAGAAATTATAGTAAACAGACTGTCTAATTAACTCAGCTTCAGGGCTATTAAGTAGTGCTTGACTGTGTGTGTGTGTGTGTGTGTGTGTGTGTGTGTGTGTTCACTCTCTCACTACCTGACATACAGTACCCTCCTAGGAGCCCTTATCAGTGGTAGAAAAAAATCACATTTAATTGTGTTTTTGTTCCAGTTGGGTGTGTTTGTAAACACTGTTTGAACAAATGTAAAAGCTGATTGTTAAAGCAAAACTACAACATAACCAAGGACTGCAACAATATGATGATATCTGTTAATTTACTGAGGGACTACGGGAGTATAGACCTGCATAAATAACGTAAATAGATTGCCTGTCATAAAGCACATCCATTTCAGGTGTTCAGCATGAATCTAAAGCAGTGGTGGAAATGATAAGAATATATTCAGAGCCTACAGTCAGTCAGTGGACCAAACCTGCTCTGAAGCTCCTGAGACTAAGGATCAAAGATAAAAAAAAAAAAAAAAAAAAAACTTGCTGAAGGGCTGCCTGGATAAAATCAAAAGTATAAATGACGCATGCACAGCACAGCTTGCGGGACTGCTCAATCATAAAAGTAATTTCTAAAATGACCACAATTGCAGCTATTCAATCAAAATTACCTGGTGGTTTTAATCAGAAAGGCATGTTTTATAATGTAGAATTTGTCATTACACAGTTGACAATTATTGTTTTGTTTTCCAGTATGAAGTGAAATCATATAAAGTGTGTCTGATCATCCTGGGAGAGCAAACCAGCGATAAGAATAAACAGTAATTAAATGTGGAGAGAAAAGGATGAAAATGTCTCGTTAATCAACTACTAAACGTCAAATGACCAGATAAAAGCTTTTGAGTAAACACATTTTCATTGCAGACATAGGACATTAGCTCAAAGCACTGCTGTAGACTTGAGAGTCTGCAGCCACTGAGACGGAGTGTGACACTGTCATATTTCTTTAAATTCGCTGTTAAGCCTATAAGAGATCCATTTATACCATACCTGGAACATTTGATTTATAGATGTTTAGTACATGCAGTGAAATCATCTTTGAAAGTTAAGAAGAGACCTTGTCCAGTATTTGTCACATGCTTTGACACGAGCTCGGTGCTCACCCTGAGGTTTCAGAGGTTTCAACCTTTACTCACTCACTTCTGTCAGTCAGGTAAATGAAAAATCTGATTCTGTTAAGACTTTTATTAAAGCCAGAGAGTCGCTGTTCCTCACCTTTGAACCCAAATAAAGACTGTATTGTATTGTGGTGAATATATAACGGTAAATTGCCTGCATTTATATTCAATTATCTGTCAAGTTTGTCCTGACAGCAGTGAAAATAGCCTTACGATGCTTCACATCCACCCACACTCACACATGCAGTACTGTGTATTCATACACCCGTGACATGTGCATCTGGAGGTGTTTCGGGGGTTAGCGGCTTACTCAAGGACACTTTGAAAAGCTGTAAAGAAAACCATCAACAAACCCATTAATAACTACACAAAATATTAGATACATCTTCCTGATATCCTGCGCTTAGAAGTGAAAACACAACACTCTTCAGCGCGATGATGCATGAAGTGTTGGGTTAAATGTCAAGTTTTTTCAAAAGGCTCACAGTCTGATTTGTTTGCAGCTATACAGTCCCACCTTTAGTGGGTAAATATCAACCAACACCTTCTTTTTCTCTCTAAATTAAGATGTTTGATTATGAGATGATGGTTCATTTTTTCCCTTTACTGCCATCTTCTGGACCAAAGAAAAAGTAGCAGCATGTCCTTTCATTTTCAAAATTATTTAATAAGTCATAGCATAGTATTCCTTAAAAAAAATGATATAGTATGTCATTGAAAAAGTCGTAGTATAGTGTGCCATAAAAGTCACAGTATGCCCTAAAAATATCATTAAAAAGTCATAGCATAGTATGCCATAAAAGAGTCGTAATAAATATTACAGTATAATATAAAAATACTCTAAAAATGTCATTAATGAAAAAGCCCAAATTTGGTTCCTCTGGCACATTATAATGCCACTATTCATCATAAACACTGATCTTAATTAATGCATATTTTAATGAGTTTGCCTGATTGTAAACATGTAGTGAATTATTGAAAAGGAGAATTAGGCTTCTAGTATGTTTTAGCCCACACAGTCAATAAATAGATATTAACATTTAAAACCACACCTACTTCTGATTGATCACAACTTTTGTAATTAAGAATCATTAGAATCATATTTATTATTTTATTAATTATTTATTTTATTGACACCTCCATTGAAAGGTTTATCAAGACTTGCCACAATGATGGTTAATGTATTTTTTAAATAGAAACTTCAATGTACTCTTATTCAACGAAAATAAACAAGGTTATTTAAAAGGCGGGACATGTTTTTAATCCCCTGTTTTATCTGACCCATGTATTAGTTTTAAATCAAATCAAATTTATATTCTAAACTCTAAAATAACAAATCATGTGAATCTACTAAATCAACTTCTAAAAGCACAATGTAAATAAAGATAATTCATTAATTCATCTGTGTGGCGTATAAAGAAAATGCAGCGCTTTCAGTGGACTTTTTAATGTTCACAGCGCAATCGTCAAGTTGTTGCCACCGGTGTTCCCTGAAGTAATTTGTCTAATGAGGATGCCTCCTGTCTGTGCAATCAATGCAATTCTTAATGTGTTTTGACATCAATTATTTTGCTAATATTTGTCAAACTCTCCGCTCTCTACTCAGCTCTCTACCTCTCAGCTGAGCGCCTCACACATACACACACATATAAAGAGCTTGCGGGGGCGGTATTGATTCTCTTATTGTTCATTAAGGAGCCAATAACTTCGTTTCCACCACTACCACAATGTCTGACTGAATACAGGACATCATCGGGCTTTAAGTTTGTCATTGACATCCTTTTTGTGGCGCAAGAAACAATCATGAGTCAATCTTACGACGCTACAGAGTCCATATATGCAAAAGGTGGTTTAAATTTCCCTAATTTAAAAAACAAATGATCTTGCGTCACAGTTTAGACCAATATGGACATTCAGAAGAAAATGAATGCAGATGGATATCAATCGAAAAACAAAAATTGGTAATAAAAACAAACTAAGTACAATTACAAAGAACATCACCAGAGGCCCCACGATAACGATATTATCACGATACTTAAAGTCACGATACGATCGATTACGATTATGCAGTTTGTCAACATCTGTTTTAGCTAATAAGATACAGTTTTCACTCTGTTCATCCACATATCTTGAGGTCAGAGGTCAAGGGACCCCTTTGAAAATGGCCATGCCAGTTTTCCTCACCAAAATATAGTGTAATTTTGGAGCATTATTTAGCGTTCTTCCCGACAAGCTGACATGACATGGATGGGACCAAATGATTCCTTTTCTAGTTTCATTCTAGCTTTAAGACTGAGCCCGCTGCAACCTAGAATAGCGTCGGATTGTGAAGAGGTTAATAGTTTATATAATAAAATATCATCTGTGTATCAACACAATATTGCCACGCAAAACATCACAATACTATGCTGTATCGATTTTTTCCCTCACCCCTACCTAGAACCCCATAATACAAAACACCTTTGTTGGAGGCCCATCTCATTCTTGGATCTAACTTAAAAACTCACTTAAAAACACTCCAATATGAAACAACCCAAATATCCCAAACCCCATAGCAGACAGCACACTCAAAAGTTGGGTGGATAAAGGCATTAAAATAGTTATACACAAAGGGTGTATTCTCTAGTTTCCAGCAACTGTCCTGAAAATACAACGTGCCTCTTCACAACCTGTTTAAGTACTTGAAAATCAGACACTGGGTCAAAGCAAACTCACATAATAGATTTCCTGGCATACCAGAGGAAACACCAGAGGTCTAACGTCAGATATTTATAATATCCTCAACAAAGATCCTCCTGAATATGAGAAACCTCTCTCAAAACACAATTGGAGTTGGATCTAAATTGCTCATATGATGATGCTGACTGGCATGATCTTTTACAGTGAGCTCAAGCGTTTTTAATCTCCACTAAGCATAGACTAATGTACTATGTGGACTACTTGGAGTGTAATCTCTCACCTTACTCACTCTGCCGTTGTTCTCTGCTTTGGTTTTGCGGATATCACAGCCATTCTCTCTACCGGGCCTGGTTTTACACCCTGTGAATTTAAGCAAGATATGGATATTATGAGATGATGAGTGTATGTAACATGATGTGGGTGTAGTTTTAGTATTTTAATCATAATTTCCTTATTCTGACACTTGCCAAAGTTCTTGGTTTGTGCCACTGCTGCTCAGCCTCTGTACAGGTGAGTACTGGGGGAACCAGTGAAAGCAATGGGCTGACTGGACCAGCAGAGAAACCAGCACTGATCCATCCACACGTGTGCAGCTATGATGTACCAGCTCAATAGAGCCGAGTCCTTCGGCCGCACCTGTAAGAAAAGAAAAGAAAACAAAATACTTTGTTTAGTTTGCTTTGTATTAATTCTATCTGGGTAAAGATGTGTTTGATATTATTGTGCTATTTTAAAGGACCAGTGTGTAGGATTTAGTGGCATCTATCTAACTGAATACCCCACCGCTCACCGATTACCTCAGTGAACATTGTAAACACGAGTTTATGATCTCAATCGCTAGTTTCAAGTCTTCTTCAATACAGCATGATGTTCATTTAGTAAATTATGGTCCCATTTAGAGTCAAATAGACCATAAAGCAGGGGACGCTTTAGGGCGTAGCTAGCTTGTGATTGACAGGTTGCTACCACGGCGTTGTCTGGTCTGGGAGTTGTCCGTGTTTTCGTCTTACAACTTTAACCCTTTCACAGTGTTTTCAGTTCAGTTAATTATAACCTATTTGGTCACCTAAAAATGTCGGTTGTACTTAGCTCCACGCTTTTGTGTCACTTCTGGTTGCAAAAAATCAACATGGCGACGGCCAAAATGCCAAACTCAAGGCTTCAAAACTGTGGTCCACAAACCAACGGGTGACGTCACAGTGACTACGTCCACTTATATACAGTCTATGGCAGTAACGTGCAAAAACTCTCGCGAGACTCGCCAAGGAGTAAGCAAGCATCGACGACAGCGTGACGGCTGTGACCCCTTGACCGAGCCATGTGACCGAGCGGACGCTACTGTGCCTACTCTATGGTCCCAATGGATGCGGAAGATCGCCGGAAGATCCGGGTACTTTTCCACTCGGAAGTCTGACCATTTTGGCATCATGCGCCACTGAGCAACTTTCATAGGAATGAACGGGGCCCCGCCTCCAACACTGTATCCAGTTCTCTTAATACATCCATGGTTTGTCCATTCTGGGCTACTGTAGAAACATGGCGGTGCAACATGGCGGACTCCGTGAAGAGGACCTGCTCCCAATGTAGATTTGAAGGACTTATTCTAAGCTAACAAAAACATAACAATATTAGTTTCAGTTGATTATACACAAATGAAAATATAGTTGTGAAAATTATATTCAATTTCTGCTAATAGATCCCCCTAAATGTTACACATATCTTCATCTCTAGATTTTTTTTATAGGCTATTTACAACATCTCATACTACGATGGAGTATTAAGGCCACATTGAGGGGGGAAAAATCTAAGATTTCAAGAATAAAGTCATAATATTACGAAAAAAAAGTTGTAATTTAATGAGAATAAAGTCATACTATTTCAAGAAAAAAAAGTTGTAATATTACGAGAATAAAGTCATAACTTTACCAGAAAAAAGTAATTTCCTCCTCCAAAAAAGAGGCAATTTCCCCTAGGTTTGTGTGGTTCTTTGGGACTTTTTTTCTTGTAAAGTTATGACTCTGTTCTCATAATATTATGACTTTATTCTCGAAATCTCAGATTTATTTATTTCTTCCTCAATGTGGCCCTAATACTCTGTCATATTATACAGACTGATGTGAATTAATTCATTTTCATACTACATGTAGAACGAAGAATAAGAACTCATAAACAACAGAACAGGAACAAAACACACTAACTTGTGCATCTTTATATTAAGGTTTAGGTTTTACTATTTGGCTCAAACATGTCTGAAATTAGCCAGAGCCCCAGGAACATGGTTAACCAAACAGTAATCATCCTACAGTCAGACTATATGGCTGATCTGACTTCATGTACCTGTAGCATAACGCCCTCACACACACACACTAATGTTACACCTGTGTCTGGTCTTCCTTTGATACTGAGAACAAAACAAAGTCGGTTCATTAAAATGCACAAACTGTCCGTCCTCTGTCTTTCAATGTCAAACAATAAGTTACAGACATCAAGCTAGACTACAGAGGCTAATTACTAATACTCACCCTCTTAATTGTGGACGTAACTTGATATGAACAACTTGAAACATTTCTCCCGTTTGCTGGTGGCATTTGTTGACATTTCTCCGTCACTAGTAGCCTACTTTATGGATGAGAATTACAATCCTGCAATTATTGCAAATATCTTTAAGAAAAGACCATAAACAGATGCTATATATTTGATTGTAAACTACCCACAAAGTTCAGTCATGCCGAGCGCATCTAAAGAGCACCTGAGTGGACACACCACCACCGTGGGACACCCTCCCTTTGTTTCTAGCGCCGCCTGCTGGTACCCTCCAACATGGCAGCCAGGGTTGCCAGATCAGACAGTTTCCAGCACAATCACAACTTAAAGGGGACATATCATGCTCATTTTCAGGTTCATACTTGAATGTTGTGTTTCTACTAGAACATGTTTACATGCTTTAATGTTTTGAAAACCCTTTATTTTCCTCGGTCTGCTTGAATATACCTGTATTTACCCTCTGTCTGAAACGCTCCGTTTTAGTACATTTCAATGGAATTGCAACGGAATTGCGTTGCTAGGCAACAGCTTTGGTCCATGTTTACTTCTTGTTAGTGTAGCGAGCTGAAGCTTCATGAAGCATTGAAGCTTTCCAGCAAATTGGTTCGGAAAAGGGTTAATTTTTCGAGGCTTCATGTGCACACGAAACTACCTGGTGGCAAAAGAGTGTAAAACAGGCAGATATGATCTTAACCATATGGTCTGTGATATACTGTATTTTGCGCCAGTAAAGGCTGTTGGGAATGACTATAAACAATGAAAAAAATATATATTACCATGTAATCCAGCTATATCTATATAATATATAATATAATGTCTATTTTCTAATAAGTATATTATGAGTACATAACATACATGTATAATAAACTGTAATTGTTTTATGAGTAATGCATCTTATGTGTGTAAACCAATCTTTCTATATTGAGCGTTTTGATAGTTTAACAGTATTTATAAAGCACTTAAACTTGTTTTATAATATAAAAGACATGAAAATCTCACTTTTTACAATATGGGACCTTTAAAACCCAGCCAATTCAATAAAAAACAGTCCAATACACAACCTTGCCAGAAACCTGTGTAAAACCGCGAAACCATTGCATGCACAATAGAAAACACGCCATAAGCATACATGGCTTATGACTTGGGAATGTGACGCCATTTTTGGAGGATAAAGAAGTGCTATCCGCTAGCTGTTTACTGTTTTCTAGCCTTCCGACCACTCAAAGCGCTTTACACTACAGCATTCACACACACATTCACACACTGATGCCAGAGGCTGCTTAGGTGCCAACTTTGTCCATCAGGATCTAACATAAATACTCATTCACACACCGATGGCTATGCCTTCGGCAGCAAATTGGGGTTAACTGTCTTGCTCAAGGACATATCGACATGTAACCCAGAGCAGCCAGGGATCAAGCCATCGACCTTCCAATTGGTGGACGACCAACCTGCTCTACCCTCTGAGCCGCAGCCGCCCAGAATGCCAATGAAAAGGTCTCTAGCTAAGGTATTCCGAGGATGGTAAACAACGTTCTTTGACATTATTCACTCATTATTTCAAAAATAATCATAGTCCTTTCAAACTCTTTTGAAAGCAAAGCGCTGGCATTTAATAATGAGAAAGTTGGACGTCTCTTGAATGTCATAGTCCTTGAGAAGTGATTTTGTTGCCACCCCACTATTTAGCTCTGGCAGTTATTTGAGTTTGATTGTAGGCTAAACACAATCGGTGTCCCTCCTCGTTGACACTAATCTGTATTTTGCTGCAGCCCTTGAGTTTGCTTTTGTACTCACCTTGTTGACAGCTTTGGGTGAGAACATCTTATATTCATGAATCAAAGATAAAAAGAGTTCTTGAGTTCTTCAACTTCGTCTGTGTGGTCCCTGGAAAAAGTCAGTCACCATGTAGGCTGCATGGGCCCCGGGGCTATGACTTTATCAAGGCTTTTTCAAGGCCCCCCTGGCTCTAAGATGACATAACATAACATAACATAACATAACATAACATAACATAACACAACATAACATAACATAACATAACATAACATGACATGACATGACATGACATGACATGACATGACATAACATAAAATATAACATAACATAACATAACATAACATAACATAACATAACATAACATAACATAACATGACATGACATAACATAAAATATAAAATATAACATATAAGATAAGATATAAGATATGATAAGATAAGATAACGTAAAACAAGATAACGTTAGATAAAATAGAACATATAAGATAAGATAAGATAAGATAAAAGGTATAAGATATGATAAGATATAAGATAAGATAAGATAACATAACATATAAGATACGATAAGATTAAATATAACATATAAAATAAGATAAAATATAACATATAAGATAAGATAAAATATAAGATTTAAGATAAGATAAGATTAGATAAGATAAGATAAAAGATAAGATAAGATATAAGATAACATAACACAACACAAGATAACATAAGATTAAATATAACATATAAGATAAGATAAGATAAGCCTTTATTGATCCCCAGAGGGTAAATTCAGGTGTTACAGCAGCACAGAGACAGAATAAGTACAAAAAAACAGAGAAGTAAAGATAAAAATAAGAATAGATGCAATAAAATAAGAGGAATATACAACTAGTATAAGAGTAGAAACTATACAAAACTAGAGTATACACCAAAATAATATGTATTGTGATTAAGTAATGATGCTTAGTGTTGTCTGTGTTAATATAGCAAATTATTGTAATACCTGTTATGTATTATATAAAAAAAACCCAGAGAAAATAGAAGACAGGATCTCAAAACACATGGGACTCAACACAGTGATTCCAGCTGTTAAGCAGTCTGTTAATCTTCAGGGATTCCTGTGAGTTTGACAACCCAAGTGATCAGCTTTTAATGGTTTTTGTGTGCTTTACTAACTCTCTAATCGTCATAGAGAGCCACTGAAAATCTAGTCTTTGCTGACCTCCAGTGGTTGAACTTCTTACCACCAGGACGTCCCCGTCGTTTCACTGATGTAGGATTCCCCTCAGCTGTTGCAAGTGATGTCATACATCACTTCAGTCTTTGTCTTTTGGGGGATTAGGACCTCCCTTTCGAATGTAGGTGCTGAATTTTCCCTTTAATCTCACCTGAAGGCTACTTAGCTGGGACGTTTGGGAATTTTGGTCCTATCCAAAGTAACATGAGGTTTTTTTTTTGCCTCAGATGACGACTTCACATACACTGGCTTTCATTTAAAAAGTCATAGGCTGGATCTGAAGACAAGGTTTTGGTTACACACAGACAATATGATCAGTAGCCAACTGAGTCACCATGAGGATGGAGGCCAGAGGCTGATATTACCTTGTGCTGCTTTATCACATATCTATACATGAGTCACATAGTACATGAATCCAGTTAGCAGGTCTACAACCTGGGCAGAAAAAACATTTCCTTTAACTGAAAACCTCTCACTGTAAAAAGGAATCTGTATTTTCAGAAACGACCTTTGATTTCTCATTAGTGTTTATGGTTTATGAACCATCAGCTCCATCTGGTGTCTTTACCAGTGAACTGCATGTGGGAGACAAAGCTGTAAATACCAATATTATGTCCCTGCAATAGAGGAGGCTGCAGTTTCAGGACCACAGTTTATAGGACCCTAGTTTTATTCCACCCAAATACTACTTCCTGTCCGTTGCAACGTGATCTCACAGAATACCACCACCACGAAAACAATTCATGGTTTGGTTTAAATTAACTAATGTTACTTTTATTACGTAACTTAGCCTTTGGAAACGGTCTCCCTATTTGTACAGTGGAGGACAACAGAACCGAAAGGTCTCAACGACTCCTGAGAGAGAGAGAGAGAGAGAGAGAGAGAGAGAGAGAGAGAGAGAGAGAGAGAGAGAGAGAGAGAGAGAGAGAGAGAGGCAAGAAAACCTGAAGAAAATCGAAATAACATGTCATTGACATTTGACTGGTCGATAACACTTATTGTGGGGGTAAACAGGCAGTAAGCACAGTTAAATTATTAAGATTATTTAAACATAATTAAAATGGCAAAACAATGCATGAGTATTAAACAAGCATTTACACTGAGGACAGTACATGCGGTTCTGAAACTGCAGCCTCCTCTAATACTCGGAAATCCAGGGTTTCTAGCCATTACTGCCAACAAACGCTCCAATAACATAAATCCTAAACATTTAAGTAATACATTACAAATCACTGCAACGTTTTCAACATAATTCTCGGTGAAATAGGCGCATTGAAATAAAGAACTACAGCACAAACTTGGAGCTTTAAATTTTTATAAGACTTATAAAAAAAAGAAAAAACATAACACAATAACCAAGGCATGTCATACATTGTGTTTTTTCTTTGTTTCTCTGATGAGTATTTACAAACAGGCTTATTTACAGATAGCAATAACTCAAAAATGAAAAAAAAAAAAAAAAAAGCTACATATAGTCTAGCACAAACAACCAGTTAGCATAATGATAATATATTTGTTATGTACAATGCAACTGGCAAGGCTAGAGCAAGAAGGAACATAAAGATTCTGCAAAAGGTTTTAAATAACTTCAAGTATCTTGTCTTGAGGTTTCACGGAGGTTTTTAAGTCTGATTGGACGCAGATTTTCAGCGACACCGAAGAGAAATCAAAAAAATCTGGTCGAGCTGCGTGTAGTGTGGCGGGGAAAGGACAGGAGGAGCTCTAGCCGTTGGAAAAGACGACACAGACGATGAAACAAACGCGGCGACAGAACAATCAACTTCTCTGATAAATGCCCACTTTTTTTTTTTACTTTTAACACAACCAAGGGAAACCTCCTCTCCACATATAAAGTGATATCCAGCTTATTGGCCTGTGGCACCTGCTTTGAATAACAATATGCAACAGGCAGAAAAAAACAATAGGAAAGAGAACATACTGTTGCTCTGGGGGGGGAAATGGTAGCTGTTGACATCTTGAGTCCAACGGGTTTCTGAACATGAACTTTGTGGTTTAACTAAACATCTTAGATAAGTAACTTCACAACATTCTGCGGCCATTTAATCGTCTCTCTCATGAAACCCAAACTCTGGAGTTTGTCGAAAAACCGTCTCCATCGTAATGTTCCACTTTAAATTAAAATCATCACCGAGTACCTTTACATGTAAATGATGGTCCAAATATAATAAAACCATTGTCAGAATTGCACAGTATGAAAAGAAGCGGAAATATGTGGTTATTCGTCTAGGTTAGCAGTAGTTAGGCCTATTCTAATTATATCCACTATTAAGAAAAGTGTGGCCCAAGCACGGGCCATTTGTCCTATTAACGTCTCTGAGTGCATAAAACACTAATGCTACTTCACGACGCTCAACAACACTGTAGGGCTCAACTGCCTCCCTTGTTTACATTTCAGTTTAGTGTATCCGTTTTGGGAGGAGAGAAAGAAATGTCCATGTACAACACAACACAGGCTGTGGCCAGTGCCGTGGTCTCCGAAGTCCCCGTAACGCATGTCTCAAACGGCACCCGTCCACTGCTTTTGACAAGACTCGCGCCGTAACCCTCAAACCAGGAGCACCATAAAGACTCGTGTCATTTTTTTTAAGACCTTAAAGTAGAGCAGCAAAAAAAAAGTTGATTCAGATTTCTGTTCTTGTGTGGCTCAAAATAAAACTGCCATCAGGTGTCAAATTAGAAGTCATGTCAAAAACAAACTACGCTACCAGAAAAGTGAAATTTAGGACCGTCCTCTCAAAATTAGTGCATTTCCTGGGCAGCAGGGTACCATTTGAGAATCTGCTCTGATCAGCTGCACCACACCAGACACCCCTCCGCTTCTAGCCCCCTTCCTTCAATCCCTCCCTCAGCAGACAGTCAGGGATAGGGGCTCACTTTCACGCCGCTGGTTCTTCTTCAGCAGCTGAATGCGATTGTGGCAGTAGAACTTGATGGCTCGCCAGTCGCGGTGGTTGCTGACCAGCAGGGGGCACTGCTGCAGGCAGCGCTCACAGTCGGCCTTTGCGGGGACTCGGAGCTCGGTGATGTTTTGGGTCAGGTGCTCCTCGACCGCCGCACGCTCCGCCTCTGACCAGGGACGCTTCAGGACGCCTCGCTTTCCTACGAGGGAGGAGAGATTATGTGTGTTTTAACAGCTTCTCTCATTTGGCATGAGGTTAGTGAAACGTTCATTCATAGTCAGTGTATTACCTACAGTAGATGACGGTTGGCACGCCCCCAGTTTGGAGAAACAGACAGGAGTACCGACACAGGAGCAAAGCAATACAGTGCTGTGGACGGGGCTGGCAGCAAATTGTATTTTAGCCACCTAAAAGATAGACTCTCCTAAAAAAATCAATATCAGTTTAAGTGTACACTATATTTAGAATATTTTCACTGCTCTACCTTGCCGTCAGACAGCCCTTTCCGAGGGGGAACTGAACTTAAAGTGAAACTTATCTATGCTCTCTTCAAAGCCACCAGAGTTCCCCGTCAGAAAATATTCTAAATATAGTGTACACTTAAACGGATATGTGGCTAAAATATGTTTTGCTGCCGTCCCCGTCCACAGCAGTACATTGCTTTGCTCCCGTGTCGGTACTCCTGTCTGTTTTTCCAAACTGGGGGCGTGCCGACCATCATCTACTGTAGTTAATACACTGACTATGGATAAGTACCTCATACAACCCCACTTCAAAGAACCCAAACTATCCCTTTCAGTTGTACTTTTGACATTCCAGGCTGTTTGTTTTCCAACAACTGGAGCCTTCAAGTAGGCTTTTTTTTTTTTACTCTGTTCACTGTATAAATGTTGGCTATTAACTCCACATTCAGTGGTTTTGATGTATGCTGACATGAAAAATTAAAACTGTTGTTTGCTGCCTTCTTGTTCCTTTCCACGGTACTGTAACAAAATACAAGATCAACAATTTTGAGACAAGGAGGAATCTAACGGTGTGTCTAACGGTTGCCTAACAACAGTGTTGTCACGAGTTTAAACTCTTCATGGTTTTGGCCGCTTGAAGTTCAGGTTAGTTTGCCCTCAGCCCTCAGGTCAGAAAGAACTGACTGTATATTAATATTAGAACTAGGGATGGCAATTTCTTCTAATGTTGACATTTAAATGACACAGTTACAGCACATTATAGTGATTGATGAAGATCTAGGCCACTTCCAGTTAGATCTAGGTCATTTTCAATCAACTACAGTCACTAGCATTCCTCACTTCACTTGTATTCATATACTGTATATATATATATATATATATATATATATCCCTTACTTTTTTAATCCTAATCTCTTAATCCTAATCTCATTGACTAGTTAATAATTATAATTTGTAACATTCTTTGGTTCCAGTTTCCAAGTTATGAATATTTACTGGTGACTTAATGTTTGTGGCGGCTGCCTCGTTGAACTGCTGCGTCTCTCACGTGTATGGTGTCTTTCTACATAGAGTTTGCCTTTCATAATGGCCATTTCATTTCATTATAAATATCATTTATATTTATATCTACTTTAGACAGAAAAAGGTTAAGAATCGTGTGCTCATTTGAAAATAATAGTAATAATCCACAATTAAAAGCCGATTTCTCTATTCATATATGGAGCTGTGCAAGTCACTGCATTTCCTACAACACTGTCCTGTAAATATTTCAGAATAAAAGCCTTGTGTTAACAAATGAAGGAATTCTGTCCACAGAAAAACAATAGAGGGCTTTTATTTTGAAATGAACAGAAAGTGATGTTAAAAATAAATATTTTTTTCTTTTTTCTTTACTTTTTTTCATGTCTGACATATTCTACAGATGTGGACATTGAAACTGTTGTGATGTTGCTGGTATGATGTCAATATACAGTCAAAAGATAATTTTCACTTGCAGAAATGCACACGTGACACGCAGCTGAGACGCAGCTGAGACGCAGCAGAGCCACCTGCCTGAGCCACCCTGCTCACGCGAGCATTGTGGCTGCTCTAACCTGTTAACATGTGCGCCAAAATAAAAACAAGAGGATCATCAACGCACACACGCTGCTCATGTTCCCAGTGTGTCCCGGGCGTCAGATTTACAATTAATCTGAATCTCTGAAGTCACTGTACATCAAAAATGTCCTTATCTATGAAGAATAATTTGTATCTTCCAGGATATCAAACTTCTTTAGAGGATCCTGACATGACAGCAACATTACACACTATTTTGTTTCTGTGTGCATTTCTTGCAATTTGACCGGTGAACTTTGCCTGCTGGGATAAACATGTACCAGTACACTTTGTGCTTCACCTTCAGTTATTGACTTGGAGTCTGTCTGACGAAGCAAACGGCTTGAACTGCCCATGATGTGAATGTTGTTTCTCCTCTCTCTCTCTCTCTCTCTCTCTCTCCTTGGATGCACGCACAAAAAAACACACAACTATACTATAATCTATTCGTACTTTTTTTCCACTGTTATTTAGTTTTTTGTTTGTTTATCGTCTCTATTTTGCTTTTGTTTATTTTGACTTTTGTGTCAAACAAATTTTTTTTTAAATCTCACCTGCACAATTGTATTTATTTATCTTCCTCTGTTTTGTTAAATTGTGCAGTTACACTTTTACTTGAAACCCAAACAAACCTGATGTGGGCTGACCTGAGCCTCTCCTGCGGTTAGCGGGTGGAGGAGGAGGAGGTGGATGGGGTTGCTGGGTGTTCTTGAGCTTCTTGGGTCGTCCCACCCGCCCGTTATTCTTGCCCTTCCTGACGTACAGCAGGGTGGGCGTCGGGATCGGAGCTGGAGCCGGGGCGGGCGCCTCAGGCTTCTCCTTCACCTGCTCCCCTTCAGACTCTACCTCCGAGTACGAGTCTGCAGAGTTTCCTGACATAACTGGAAAGAGGAGGCAGAGATTAATTAGTCTAACCTGTCACTACTCCCCATGTTCTCCTGTCAAACACCTCCCATTCACACACAAACATCCAAGAAAACTGGAAGAAGGTTCATAATCCTTTTTCCAGCGAGGGGATGTTTGACACCATGAAGGGAGGGATGGTACAGCTCGTCTGGGACAACAGAAAAAGAGTCCCACTCATTCATTCACACATCTCACCGTCCAGTTCCAGGCAGATGTGGTTCAGGCTCATTCCTCTGAACAGCACTCCATCTCTCTCTCCACAAAGCACCACTCGGCCCACTCTGCCCATCAGGCCTGGGTCTTGGCCAATTCCGGCACAGTTCTGTGTCACGTGGTACTCCCTCTCCAGGAAGTGCTCCAGCCTCTCCACGGCGCTGCCACCAGGCTGCCCGGGCTCCTCTCCTTCTCCCAGCAGCAGCAGCTGGGTCAGTATAGCTACCTGCCGGCGAACCCTGGTCTGGGTCAGGGCACGGGGATTGCGGGTACCGCTTGAGCGGGCCAGGCTGCGGAGGAGGTCGGTGCCTCGCAGAGGTGTGGCGGGGGAGTGGTAGGGCCTGGCGAAGACGTACGGGTTCGTGGGGTCGACTCCCACATCCTGCCGCGTCTGCAGGAGGAGCTCCAGGCAGGGCTCGCAGTGAGGGGGGAGGATGAGGGGCTGCACTCGTCCACGTTTACCCTGGACCCCGACTCTAGGGAGGTGAGGAAGCACCAGGCGCTCAAAGGGGGACAGGGAGGCCTCCAGTGGAGTGAGAGCTGGAGGGGCACCAGGTGGGACAGGAACGGGGCACTGGGGAGTGATGCGAGCGCGGTATTCGGCGATGGACAGCTTGGAGACCTCGCACTCGCGTCGTCGGTTGTACAGGATGAGGAGAGCCAGGCTGGAGTGGCAAAGAAGGCGCCAGGCCTCTGCTGACTGCAGCTGCCGAGACAGGGACAAGAAGGCCGAGTGCTGCAGCCGCCGGAGGTACAGCACCAGAGAGGACAAGGACGAGAGGAGGGGCAGCATGTGGTGACGCCCCGAACCACTGAAACAACAGAGAGGGTGAGCAATTAGTTCATTCATTCACTCTAATAGTACTAGTTCCAATTAACTTATGATGAAAGACAGAAGCCTTAGATTTCTGCTGCAAAAAGAATGAATGCTCTAGCTATTATGGTTTTTATTTTACATCGATTTAAACAGGATCATGCAAACAACGATCTCCTGCGGCCGCCCGCAGAAGGTCCGTTTTTAGAGGGTTAATCAGCAACTTATTTAATGATCAAATTATCATTTTTTTTAAGCAAAAATGGCAAACAGTCACTGGTTCCAGCATCTCAAATGTTTGATGCTTTTCTTTGTCATACACGATTGTAAACTAAATCTTTGGTAGATAGTAAACTATCTTTGGGTTTTGGATTGTTGGTTGGACAAAACCTGTTATTGACAAAATTATTAATTAATTAATCAACAATGAAAATAGTTGTTAGTTGCAGCTCTACTCTCAAATTTGCATACAAAGCAGGCAAAGACCTCAGGTTACCTCAGCAAGTCTTTGTCCTTATCCTCTGTCCCACTTTCATCTTCCACCTCCATCACTCCATTTTCCTCATCCTCTTCCTCTTCTTCCTCCTCCTCCTCCTGTTCCTCTTCTTTTGGTGGCTCCATCTCTTTGGCCAACCTGCTGATGAAGGGCTGAGGGCACACCACCTCAACATCCTCCTCCTCTTTGGGCATCTTTACCTCCACGACCTCCACGTCGTCTTCATCTTCGTTCTCCTCGTCCTCCTCCTCCTGTCTTTCTGTCTTTAGCCTCCTCATTGCTCCCTTCCTGGACTGCGTCATAGCGACGGGGGGCGGGCTTCTCTTTAGGACCGACACCGGCACTGCGTTCTGTCCTCGTGGAGGAGTCAGCACAGGTGAAGTGGAGTTTCTCCCGGAGGAGGCGGGGGATTGGTTAGCTGCTGTGAGCGTGGGCGGAGGCATGGAGAGGTCCTGGACGCCAATCTGTGGAAGATCTAAACTGCGGCTCTGTCCCGCGGCTTGTGATGACTTTGAGTGCTGCAGAGTGTGTGCCTGAGCCGTGGTAGGGTTTGTGTTCTGTGCCTGCAGACGGGGCATCTGTGTGTAGCGCTCCACCAGGGCGGAGCAAACTTCTGGTTGGTGGGCATGGTGTTTATCCAAGTGGCGTCCCAGAGAGCGGAAGTGGCGTCCACAGTGCTCACAGGTTTGGCGCATGGAGTCTATGGACACTCCTCCTCTGGGGACATTTATGTTGACGTTGCCTTTGGTGTTGGAGCCCAGCGGAGCCGGAGCTTTGAACACAGGTTTAGCCGAAGAGGAGGACGAGCAGGGAGGGGAGGACTGCGCTGGAGGGTGGGATGAGGAAAGCGGACGATTGTGGTGAGGAACGCTGGCGGGGGAGACCGGCGGAGGCCGCCCGGGTGGAGTCCGATGGGGGGTCTTTTTCTTTGAAGGAGTGCCGCGCCGTTTCTTGCGCCGGCGTGGTGCCCGCCCACGGGGGCTGGCGTTATCTTCATCTCCAGCGTCTGAGTCACTGCCGTCAGAGTGGGAGATGGGGGAGGAAGAGGGGGAGAGGGACCAAGAGGGGGTGACGTACTCCTGCTGCTGCTGCGGCGGTTGTTGCCGCTGCTGCTGCTGGGCTGTCAGAGAGAGAGGCTCATCCTCCTGGAAGTGAGCGACAGTGACAGGGTGGAGAAAAAAAACATGTCAGCTGCTGTCCAGAGACATTTTTGTAGTATTAATAGCATGTTCAACTCAAATGATTTTTTTGTTTTAACAACCTAATAAATTACTTTTTCAATATGGATGGAGTTCCTTCCCTTGTTTTCCTGCATTCTACATTTATTTTAGCAAAGCATTTATAACAAGTAAGTAAATATAATAAGTATCATAAGATCTCAACGCTAAATATCTGGGGGGAAAACCTACTGCCCAGCTGCCCAGAAGTGTTTTTCCTAAACAACAGCGCTCACTGTAAACCACTGGGATAGGATATTTAAACTAACTACCCAACAAAGCCCAGGTTAGACCGCGGGAACTTTCCCCTGGACCTAGGAACCTTTTGAGGAACTCATTGCGTTATGACCGCAGGAACCAGGGTCCAAATTAAGTTCCGGGGACTTTTTCCGGGGCCTTTTTACCCCCCCATAAAGGCCCTGGTCCGGAGGTAGTATTTTCTGAAATAGTGTGCAAAACACACACACATCACCGCTGCTTCAACGGATTAAATGGCTTTAACTTGTGTACCGCTTCATTCATAAACAAAGAAGTACTCTAGTATTGATTTAGGATCATTTTAGGACGAGGGGAGAGCATTTCTCTTTGTTTGATAATATTAAAAGTAAAGTTAGGCTCTGCTTTTGGCTTCCTAACTAATTTTAAAAAAAGACAGAGAGAAAGAGAGAGAGAGATTGTGTGTGCGAGCGGGCTAATGGGGGCGGGGTTTCAACATGTTTTTTAGATGAAATGGGCGGGCACACTGAACTGCCGGCTGCAGAGTGTATTTCGTCCCAGGTCATGTATTTTCATACGTCATCGGACTAATTTGTCTAATCTTAGCAGGTCTTTAAATCACTATGGAAACGCAGACAACAATGGGCTGAAGGAAAAGTAGTTTTGGGACTAAAACTACAAGGACCTTCTTGGTTGAAACGGGGGCAAAAAAAATCACAACCGTTGCCCAAAGATGTCCCCACCATGTCACAGACCGGCTCCATCGCAGTGCAGTTTGAATATTGTCACTGACATTACCGCACGGATGTGTTAAACTTTCAGCAGTCTAATCAGATGTACAGTCAGGAGAGCCGTTACATTTCAAAGCAATAAGCAAAAGGTGAGCATCACCGGCAAGAGAAATCGACAGTGAACCAGACCATTGAGTGAGTGACAGACAGCAGACAGCACAATGACAACAAGCATAAGCTGGTTACGTTACTTATGTGTGTTTTACTTTAAAGGAGTAAAACTGTAAAACTTGATGACGTCTTGTAACATTAATACACAAAATAAAACAATTATCCAGATCAGGGTGAGGAAGACTTGATGATAATTATCATGTTGAGTCCAACATCAGTGTTGTCCACCCACATCCAGACAGGTGGCATCCTGCCGGCACAGCAGCGCATCACAACCGCATCTACATTTGCTCGCTAATATTCTGTTTGTATTGTACAGTCAGTCAGTGCTGTTTTTTTACTGCATAGATGTCAGGCAACAACACTTGTGAGAAATGCATCGCAGAGCAGAATTAAGTATCAGATGCAATGCATGTATTTACTGTATTCAAAATAGTCCCTCATACAGTGAAGGTTCTGACAATGTTCCTTTTTAGATTTTTTTTTTTTAGCAAAAATACATTACTATATATATATATATATATATATACCTTCAAAATTAAAAAGAAAATACCACTATTTTGTGAGGGAAATGTCTTTATTCTTTTATTTGACTGATATATTTGAGTTCAGGACTTCTCTACATATCTATCTACGACTAAATACTTGCTGAAAATCTAACATTTTTACTGTATTCATTTAGATATTTTCCAAAGTAAAAGTCCTGAGAAGTGTACGATTCAACTTTTTCCCATGATCTAGTGTTAAAAAAGTTAACAAAAATCGCAATAAATCATAATATCAAATCGCAGTTCTTGTAGAATCGCAATACATATCGAACAGGCACCCAAGTATCGTGATAGTATTGAATCGGGAGATACAGTAGGTGAATCGTCCCAGCCCTAGTCTGCACTATGCTCTGCGCCCTACCTCACAGTGAGCGAAGAACAACTTTCTTAACATCTGAAGGCAGCTTTAGGGTAAAGTTGGTGTTTTTCTCTTACCTTTTTAATATTGTTGTTATTCTCAGTGTCTGAGTTACACTCTTGTTGCGCTGGTGACACAGTACCACGGAAACCCTGTGAGACACAAAGCAGTCGCATTAAAACAGCCGCTCATTAATGTTTGCCATCACAATCAGCCTCAGCTGTCACTCAGAGAGCAGGAGGACACCCCTCCACAGTCGGTCACAAGCACAGAGGTTGATTAGGACTCCATATCTCCCACTAACGAGACGTGAAAAGAGATATTCTCTCTCAACCAACATCTCATGAGCAATACACATCGATCAGACTGGAATACTAAGTACAGAACAAATCAATCAGCCAATAATAGAAAGAAAAAAGCTGTATTAGACTTTATCTCAGACAAATTTAAGATATTAAAATCTGGCTTTGAAGGAACTGTGAGCAACTGTGGTTCCACTTAAATGATGAATTGATGTCAATTTCTCAATTTTGTCAATTCCATTTCCTTAAGTGGATTCTGGTATCATCATTCTGTTGAGTAAATTGATCCAATCTTATGAGATCCATTAAAGGAACAGATGTCGTGTAATAACCATGGTTACTGTTGCTAAAGCACTATAGGTAGAGAGAGAGAGCTGGAGCTCAACCATCACCATGGTAACCCCATGCCTTGCTTAGCTTTGTGTGTGTAGCATGAGTGTGTGCGCAGCGTGTAGTGTGAATACGTGTGTGTGTGTGACAGACAATGAGTTTGTGAAGCAGATCAACAGTGTGTGAACACACATATGGTCGACTATGTGAAGTCATCAGAGATATGCACAGTGAGTCACATGTATTTCTATACTTATGAGGACCAAGTAGCCGAGGACAGACAGATTAAAAGAAGTGAAGAAGAGTGAGATTGTTTCCTGCTGACGTGTCAGGTTTTGGATTACAAATTTATAGTTAAAATTAGGTTTTGGTTCAGGTTAGGTTTAGACAAGTTAAACAAGAAAATTAGACCATAAAGCGAGATCATGCCGGAGTAGCTCTGCTCAATCCAAACATAATATCCTGTAAATGCATTGTGTTCTGGTTAGGGCTGTCAATTGATTAAAATATCTAATTACAATTAATCACATGATTGTCCATGATTAATCACAAATTAATCGCACATTTTTTATCTGTTCAAAATTTGCCTTCAAGGGACATTTGTCAAGTATTTAATACTCTTACTCAACATAGGAGTGGGCAAATATCCTTACTTTATCCAAATGTATGTATATATTTATTATTGGATATCAATTAACAGCATAAAACAATAACAAATATTGCTAACTAAAACTATATTTCCAGGTTAAAAACTAATGAAAATAAAATAAAAATAAACACAAATTCATTTCAGTTGTAGTTTTTTAGCTCTAATATATCACAACTGAAAAAAAGGAGACAGCATGAATTTCCGTCAATTCTCGTGACATCGAACCACAGATATTGAACGGACTTGACCTTCCAAGAGATGGCGCTATGTCGAAATTGCTTCAATAAAGTAGCGCAAATATTAAACAAGAGGGTCGCAGGTTCGAACCCGGTTTGGGTTCCTTCTGTGTGGAATTTGCGTGTTCTGACAACTAACTTAAACTAAACTAAAATGAAATCAAAAAGTCAAACTAAAATAAAATTAAAAAAAAAAAACTAATTGAAAATAAAAACTATTATAACCTTGCTCTCCTTGATAATGAGTGACAAATTGTCCTCAAAGGTGGTCACAAGTGTAATACCAGAAACATAAGTGTGTATGGATCTGTCTTTAAAGGCACTGACCATGTTCTCTCCCCACTCTGTCAGGCTGTAGTCCACAGTGATCTCCTCCCCCTTGGTGATGTCTCGGATGGCGATGACAACCAACCGCACCTGGCTGCCACAGTGGACCTCTCGGATGCGGCAGTTAGGGGAGGGGGGGAAAGAGCTGGCCGTTGGGGCTGGAGCCGAAGCCGTCGGGGCAGCCGGAGCCGTGGACGCGGGGGTCAGAGACGGGGCGTGAGCTGAAGTCGCCGTGGCCGGAGCGGGAGCAGAGAGCGGTGTCGGGGTTGGGGCAGAGGAAACGGCAGGAGCTGGAGCTGGTGTGGAGGCTGAGCATGAGCCGGTCTTGGATCCGGTGGAGACTTTCTCATGAGACTGCGCTGATGGACCGCTGGGAGGTGAAGGAGGTGGAGGATGGAAAGTTAAATTCATCAGACAATATGTGCTGTCTATTTCTATTCTGCTCCAATGCTATGCTCTTTGTTTTTTGGTGCTGTGTATCTATAATGCATTTTTATTTTTAAACAATTAGTTGATTGACAGAAATTGAATCAACAATAATTGATTACAATTGGTTAATTGTTTAAGTCATTTATCAAACAAAAATGCCATACATTTAGTGATTCCAGTTTGCTGCTTTTTTGTTTTATTTCATTTCAAAACATTAGTTTTTTTTTGTCTGTATACTTCACATTGGGTTCTGGCAAATAGTGTTTTTTCACAATTTTCTGTTTTATTCCATTTCAAAATATTTGGTTTTTGTATTTGTAGACTTCACATTGGGTTCTGGGAAATTGTGATGGGTTGTTTTTTCCAAAGTTTTCTGTTTTATTTCATTTCAAAATGTTATTTTTTTATATTTGTAGACTTCACATTGTATCCTGGGAAATTGTTATTTTTTTTTTCTCATAATTTTCTGTTTTATTTCATTTCAAAATATTTGCTTTTTTTTGTAGTTGTAGACTTCACATTGGGTTCTGGTAAATTGTGATGGGGGTTTATTTCACAATTTTCTGTGAAAAAACTAAATGAGTGATCACTTATTCAGAAAAATAATTGTCCTATTTAAACGATAATGAAAATAATCATTAGTTGCAGCCCTATTATTTTCTGTTTTGTCATATTCTAATTTATCCATTTCATTGTGAATTTAATGAATGTGAATGAACCGTATGTAGAGGGGTTAAACGTTGATACTGGTTTTGGGAACCAGCTTTGCTTTTCCATGATTTGGCCGTGAGTCACAAATAGCAGTAATAGGGGTGTGGCAAACAAGGTATACGCATGAGCAGGAAGGACAGAATTGTAATTATGATGTCTTCTCATCGTATTTACATTCTTCTAGCCGTAGGGTTCATTTCTTTGCTGTAGGGATCCACTGCAGCTGAATGAGTGCAAAGCAAACAGCGAGAATCCACACATATAAGCTCATGCCAGAGCTTCAGGGCAGTGATTCTCAATCCTAGTCCTAAGAGTGCTGCCGATTTTCTATCCCACTGGCTAGTCAACTGGAGTCTTCTGACATCTCAGGTATAAATCAGACTGATTATGTGGCTAAAATGAAAACCTACAGGCTTGGCGAATCCTGAGGACCGGGTTTCTGAAGTGCTGCTCTCAGAGAAAGCTGTCCTCGAGTGCTGAGTTAAGATCAGCAGCCATTCATTCTTTACAAAATCTAAAAGCTGAGCGAAAGAAGTAGTCTTCAGAGACTTTAACCATTTTTTTCAGCCTGCATACACACTGATATATGTACAAAACGTTGAACATAATATTATGTGAACAGCAAAAATACACAAATGTACACTCACCAGTTGTGTGGAGCCGGCTCTGTGTTGTAGAAAGGCCCGTCCAGCATGGGCCGTTTATTCTCTGCTGCTTCTTTACGATCACCTGAGAGCAGCACAGCAACAGTCAGTATAAAAGGATTACATACAAGTATGCAGGGACACACACACTCACACATACACACACACACAAAGGTCATCACCTCATCTCCTGGAGCACACACACAGGTGCACATCGCAGCAGATACATAGGCAAGCACACACACACACACACACACACACACATGCACAAAAGTAGGTCACACTCACTTGCACACGCTCCACCCCCATACCAATCACACAGACACACACAGATGCACACACACACACACACACACACACCACACACACACAGTTGATGGCAGTGAGAATATGGCATGCAGATATAACACACACAAACACAGACCTGGGCTGAAGCTGTGTTCAGGCACGCTCTCTTCCTCCGTGTGTGTAACAAAGACTTTCACGGGTGTCCCTTTCCTTTTCCTTCCACAGCCGCGCCTGCAGAGAACACACACACACACGCGCACACACACACACACACACACACAATTATCATTTAATCAATCGACCAACTGGCCAAACTTCAATCAGGTCAGAGAGTGATCAATAAGCTGATGGCCACCTAATGGATCAATACAAACTGCGTTTAGCCCTCCCATATAGGCAAACAAAATACCAAAAAAACACTGAAACAAAGACGACTCTTGTCTTGCTCTTCACTGTGTGTGACTGGAGCATGGTTTCAGGCCCTGTTCACACTTGGCACTAAGATGCGTCTTGTAGCGTTGGACGATATGACGGTATATATACTGTGCAACGGTAGAAATGTGATTTGGCAATACCGTTTTGGCTGCGTGATCTCGTTATGCTGCCTCACAAGGTAATGTGATTTGGGCAGACATGGAGGAGGTGAGTGAAGTTGTAAATACAGAGCAACCAACCCAAGATGAGGAAAAACTCTGGTTTCATGATTGCGCGACATTTGCGGACTGTAGTTTCTTTTGACAGTGTTTTGTCAGCTTTTTCAAATGAAAGATGAGCAAATCCTGCAAGAAAAGTTGGGGATTTTTTTTTCTTTTGGTATAGCCTAATAATTGGGTTCTGGGAAAATAGTGAGGTTTTTTTCACAATTTTCTGTTTTATTTCATTTCAAAATATTAGATTATTTTTATATTTGTAGACTTCACATTGGGTTCGGGGAAATTGTGATGTGTTTTTTCACAATTTTCTATTTTATTTCACTTCAAAATATTTTTAATAAGAGTGACTCGAGATGCATTCTAATGCCTTGTGTGAACAGACGTACTTGAAGCTGTCCACTTGTGATCGGATCACCCAAGACAAATGTTAATGCCAGGTCTGAACAGCGCCTTAGATTAAGATGATCTGCACTAGACTGAACAGGAGGAAATTAGTTCAGTCGGAGCCCAGAAAAAGAGATTCTTGAACATACTGATTTTTTACTTTGCCATCTTTCCTCGGCACACACCAGATTAATGATCAAAGGTGCAGTGTGTGGGATTTGGCGGCATCTAGCGGTGAGGTTGCAGATTGCAACAAACTGAAACTTCTCCCGTGTGCCAAGCGTGTAGGAGAACAATGCCAGATTTTTTATTTAGAGGCTAAAAACACCCCCCAAGTGATTAAGAGCAACATTTACTTCACTTAGCTGTCAAATATTCATGTGTATGTGAATATTGTCCCCTGTGGACCACCGTAGGACAAATCTTTCCAGAGCATTCTTAACACTAAGCAATTATTTGACTTTTTAAATAAGAAAGCAACTGTGTCAGGAACCTGAACCAGGAGAAAATGGTGTCACCACACAACTGAAATAAGAAAAAAATACAAGCTCACACAAACTGTATCGACAAAACTAAAACTAAAACAAGCACTATGATATAAACACTCACTCTTTCTACAAAATAAATTTCTCAAATGTTAAACTGTCATCGGGATGCCATTCAAAAACTTTGCCTAAATAAATTGCAGTCTAATTCAGAAACCTGCTGATAAAAGAATAAAAAAGAGGATTACAAAACACACAAGATCTTTACAGTAATACCAGCTTTCGGTAAATCTCAACAACCGAGGAATACTGTAGGAAAATGAACAGCCTGTTTCTTTAATTTAAAAAAAGAATTCTTGAATTTAGCGTAGGATGTGTGTTATTTTATGACTTACAAATCCCATTGGTTAAATTGACTTCTAATTTGCCAGTTTGTAATGCTTCTAGAGCTGCAACGATAAATCGATTAATTATCAACTATTAAATGAATCGCCAACTACTTTGATAATCGATTAATCGGTTTTGAGTAATTTTTTTAAGAAAAAAAAAGTATAATTCTCTAATTCCAGCTTCTTAAATGTGAATATTTTCTGGTTTCTTTAATCCTTTATGACAATAAACTGAAAATCTTTGAGTTGTGAACAAGTCAAGACATTTGAGGACGTCATCTTGGGCTTTGGGACACACTGATAGACATTTTTCACCATTTTCTGACATGTCATAGACCAAACAACTAATCGATTAATGGAGAAAATAATCGACAGATTAATCGACAATGAAAATAATCGTTAGTTGCAGTTCTAAATACTTCAGAAAATAGGGCAAAAAAGTAAAAAATAACCTGCCACACAGTATCATCTTTTCACAAATCAAGTTTCAGCACATATCAGAACATTTTTGAGGCAAATCAACACACTGAATCCAGCTTGATATGATGATTACGTAAACAGTAACCTCTGAATAACGACCACACCGACCATAGTAAGATTCTGCCATCTAGTTAGTGTTCATAGTTGAGTGCTCTGACCCTGGATCACCACTACGGAGTGTGCCGTTACCCCCAGGGTGCTCAAACGCAGCCACCTGTGTGAGCCCAGCGTGGCCAGGCGAGATTATCTTCTTCAGACTAAATCCATGCCAAAACCGCCACGCTCAGAAGAGCCAAACTGATCCCGCCTCTGCCGATTCTAGGCTTGTTCTGCTACCACAGATCTCAATATTGTTTTCCGTCAGTCTATTTTTTACTCGCATGACATTGGAGGCTCTTAAATCTAGGCCATACGAAGATCGTGCTTTGGATTTTGAGGTGTTCATTACTGCGTGTGTGTGTGTGTGTGTGTGTGTGTGTGTGTGTGTGTGTGTGTGTGCGTGCGTGTGTGTTTGCATGCAGACGAGAGAGAAAAAAAACAGAGGAGAGGAAGAAAGGCAAGAAGAAAAACTGGATGGAAAAGAAAAAAAGTGAAGTAGCAGAAAACAGACGGAGCGAGAGAAACAGGAAAAGGGAGCAAACGGGGAAAACAAGACAGAGAGAGAACAGAGAGAGGCAGCAGAGATATCAACCAGACCCACTGTCTTTGTATTGATCCACTCCGCTCTCATCTGGACTCGTGATACTTTGCGCGCATGTCTCTCGCTGTGTGTGTTTGAGAGAGTGCACAAGAAGAGTGTGCAGCATTTTGTGCTCACATTATGTACAGATTTCCCCCCCTTCTTCCTCCGCACCAACACAAATCTAATAGACAATCAAACTTGATAACTATCAAGAAATCATGAGAAAATATCTGCTTTGAAACATCGGTAACACTTCATTTTACAGGTCTGCAAATTTAATGGTAATTAGGTGATGATTAGCAAGTAACCTATTTGAAATTTCTTTGGAATTACTGCCAAATTACCCCAATATTTACCTCAAGGTGTTCGAAAATTACTTTATTATAAACATTATTTAATAATTATATGCTAAATCAGCATATAATCATTAAAATAGGGCCCTTAGGCTTGAGAAGCGGCTGTGTGCTGCTCTTCATCGGAGGTGGAAAACCAAAAACTAATAGAAGACACTTCTGATCAGGCACAAATCTCACCATTGTGTGACTTATTGTCTACACAAATGTAACCTGGTAGCTTATGTAATGATTCAGGGAGCTGTTTCCCAATAGCTGGTAATTTATTAATACATTTCCAGGAAAAGAGTATTAAGTTAATTGATATGCTTTATTTCCATGTCTGCTGATAAATAGATAATAATAATTAGCAAATAACTTCTTCCTTGAAAAACTCCCTGAATCATTACATCAGCTACCAGGTTACATATGAGTAGACATTGACAGCCTTAGTAATTTTTAATGCTTTTTTTCTAGGGATGCTTTGATAGTGATACCGATATCGGGCCGATACTGACTCAAATAGCTGGATCGGGTTTGGGTGAAAGTGGGGCTGATCTATTCAATTCAATTCTATGTCCATATACTATATACAATATATACTGGAATTTTAATTCCTGTTTAAGTTTTGACCAATTTGTTGCTGCATTAAAAAGGTTTACACTTGAATTGTAGTTCCTGTTCAATTTGAAGATTTTTTTACCAAGTTGCTGGTGTACGATTTATTGTTTTAATAATAAATAACAATTTATTTGTTACATTTTGTTTTACAAGGTTAAGAAAGCAATATTTAAGTCCAGCCTGATGTTGCCTTGCACATAAAAGAATGATCCCAGTAACTTCCACACAGTGAGGCATACAGCTTATTGATTAAACTCTGGTATCGGATTGGTCCTCGGTATCGGCAGATACCCAAAGTCCAGGTATCGCTATCTGTATCGGGACTGAAAAAGTCAGACCGGTGCATCCCTACTTTTTTCATGCTGAATGACTTATGAGCACATCTCTGGTAAACACAAGATTTAAACTGGTGCTTTTGTGTGATTCTTTGTGGCGAAACTCAGTTTTACAGATCTGCTGATTAATCAATTGGTTAATTGATTAGTCGATAAAATCGTTTAAAGCTGAAGTAGGTGAGATTGGAGTACATATGATTAAAAAAAGTTGTTTTTATAAAACGGTCACTATATCCTGACAGTAGTACATGAGACCGGTAATCTGAAAAAAAAAAATCATGTGACCTCCGCTGCTCCTAATGGCATTTGCAGAATTTCACAGACAACCAATCAGAGCCGAGCTGAGCAGCTGTCAATCACTCGTGAACTCCATTCAAACGGTCAAACTAGGCAGCGCTGATCAAATATGAATCAATATGCTGTTACTGTAATGCCTATTTCTCTCCTCAAATGTTTTCAGAAACATCTTGTAGTGTACTGTTTAGCAGTAAAAAGAGAAAGTTTGTGACCCAGCAGCCATGTTGAGATCTGCTGTGAAAATACCAAGGACCGCCCACCAGCCGGAGCACAGCCAATAGGAACACTCTCTTTGTGAAATGGTGAAATGACCTGTGATTGGCCAAAGTCTCACGTCACGGGCTAGATTTTTTAAAGCCTGAAAACAGAGCAATGATGAGGTGCAGAAGTCTAGTCATCTCTCAGAACACTTGAATTACAATATGCTGAAAGGTTATTATGGATTTTTTTGCCCAATGATGTCAAAAAATTGTTGCCTGCTGAAGCTTTAAGTGTTAGTCGACTAAGAATTTCTCAGGTCGAGGGCAGCCCTCGTGATAATATTGAATTATTGCCCAGACCTACAAGAAAAATAACAATAGAGTCAGCTGTGAAGCTTCAACAGTTGTCCACGCTGACATACAGTACGTGCTCACACAGACAGGCTTAGATCCCAACAGGTCACCGGCTTTTCCCAGAAAAACACTGTTTTCTTCAGAGTTTATATTCTGCTGGATTATTTTGGGTCTTCCGAGTGTGTGTGTGTGTCTGTGTGTGTGTCTGTGTATTCAGTTCTGGTTCAATGAGTTTCTGGGAACTTTCTTGCCAACCAAAATCTGTCTCACCTCCACTCCTTCAGTGAGCTGACCCCTCTGTCTCTCCCTCCAATCCTGTCTCAGTCTGTCTCACCCTCCCGATCGATTCTCTCATTCTTCACTCCTTCACTCCAACACACACACACACACACACACACACACACACACACACACACAGCCCCCTCCCGCCAACCCACATGCATGCACAAATACACAAACAAGTCAAGACCCACATATGTGTGAGCACACACACACACACACACACACATACAC